>CAVLJG010000003.1:8507835-8561631 GCA_963669975.1 Acanthoscelides obtectus | reverse complement strand
GGACGTTGCAAATTGAGCAATCTCCTACCCATCATATCCCACACGTGCTCAATTGGGGATAAGTCGGGAGATCTTGGTGGCCATGGTAACAATGTGACATCATTATGTTGAAAGAAGTCTATTGTGACTCTTGCAACATGTGGTCGAGCATTATCTTGTTGGAAAGTTGGATCTGCCAGGGTGTCAAGATAGGGTAAAAGATGGGGTTCTAGAACTTCGTGGATATAACGCTGCGCGTTCATGTTACCTCTGATGAAGATTAAAGGTGACCTGGAACCATAAGCTATAGCACCCCAAACTATAACTCCAACAGTGTGATGAACATGTCTTTCAACAAAAAGCTGTGGATTCCTCCTTTCACCACGTCGCTTCTAACCCTGGCACGACCATCGTGCATGCCTAAACAAAATTGAGACTCGTCACTAAAGACAATGTTCCATTCCTGATCCCAGAGTGACCGTTATCTGCACCACTCAAGGCGATTACGTCGGTGTTTTCGAGTTAAAGGGAGACGGACCCAGTGTGGCCGGTATGAAAACAAGCCAAAACTTCTCATTCGTCGGTAAACACTTCGCATGCCAATAGGTCTTTCCGTGTTCTGCAAACCATCATTTGCAATTTACCTGGTAGTGGAGAAGAAACGGTCCCTTAAGGCCAATAATCTTAGGCGGCAATCTTCACGGTCTGTTGTTCTACGGTGGCGTCCAGTGCCCTTGCTCTTTGCGTACGGCCTTCTCGAAGCATGCCTGACAACACCTAACCACAGTGTCTACACTTCTTTGCACTCTAACTGCAATTGCCCGAAAAGAAAGTCCAGCTTCCCGAAGTCCCACTATACGGCCCCTATCAAACTCACTCAGTTGACGAAATCGTACAGGTCTCCGTACTCTAGGCACGTAACCGATCGTAAAGGATGTCAAGAACCAAAATCCGCCAACGTTGATTCTTTACTGCGGCTGAAAATATTCATTTTTAGAGCGTTAGTGAATTAAAAAAAAGCAGTATAAAAACCGGAATGTTCAACTGATAAGGCTGACATTTTTTCACTTGTTATTTACAGTAAGATAAATACATTCACCAACTTTTATTAAAATAAAACCATTTAAACTGGGTGTTCGGATTTATATGTCACTTAGTATATCAATTAAAGTGGTTAATTTTGGACGTGACTTCTATAGCTCTGTGAAAATTTAGTTTGAATCATCCAGACGTTTCTTTTGTTTTGAACAATCAAAGTTTTCAAAAAAAACATAACAAAAAATCTCAAACAACCAATGTAAAGGACCAATAATAATTATAAAGGCAGAAGTGCAACGTTTATATTTTGTTTAAACTTGTTTTGAGACATATTTTTTAGATCGTTGATAGAAAATTGTATGACATGAGAAGATCTTGTGGATCAAGATTCAAAAAAATGTTACATTCCCTGATGTTAGGAGATTTTATGCATTTCGTCATGGTGGGTAGCGCTACACTAGGTCACTTAAGCTTGCCACTAAAAGCATTAACTCTGAACTTTTTCTGTTATCCTCGTAGCTGATGCATTAAAAGACAAACTAAAGTCATACACCGAATTGAGAAAGCAAAAGAGAGGAGTTTAGGGGACCGTCTGGTGCGTTTGATAATTGAAAAGGAAGGTACCGGATCCGGGGAGCAAGAAGACATGATACCAAGTGCGGAAGAGAGAGAAATGCTTCGATACTATTACTATGTGAAGTACGGCGTTGATACGGTGCATGTAGCTCCATTGGACGAAGAAGTACTCACTAGGGCATGTATTTTGATCTTCAATATTCACGTAAAGTTTATTTTGGTCTATGATGGTTCTCTGGTTATTTCGTCAAGAAGATTGCCTCAGTATACAGGGTGTCCCAGAAGTCGACGTCAAGCCGAAACCGGGTGATAGGCAAAGTCATGACAGCTATCAGAAAAATATTTAAAAAAATTTTATGTATGTGTTTTGAAAAATATAGGTCTTTGAAAAAATATAGAAATTTCACACCCTACGGCAGTCTGTCAACTCCTGTTACTACAAATATTAACTTTTTTTGGATCTTATTTTTACAATGTAATGATGAATAATGCATCTTCAAACTGGTGTCTCAACCTTACTGCCAACTTTTCTCGTTCAGGAAAAATTGCCACTTATTTCCCAACCAAGTATTCCAACGTAAAACTTTCTTCAACTTTAAACTGGCTGTACTGGAAAAAAATGTACTACGAGAGTTTGGCAAGTAACCTTAAAAGTTGGCGCATTTAATAAGGATTCCAAAATGGTATAACACTTAGAAGATTACTCGTTAGCCTATGCACAATTTTTATTTGAAGAAAAACTGATGAAAATTTTCAAAATTTCCTAATTAAACAGCGATTATGAAAATGCACAAGGATCCTTAAGGATAACTGTTTGCACAACAGTGGGCGTCAAAATGCTGCTGATGATGATTTACCTTTACAGCAAATGCTCAAACTATTTTCCTTCAGCCGCAATACACGCTCGACATCTTAAAAAAGATCGGTTATTAAACGAGCGAATCCACGGTTATTAACGAACTCAGCTGCTTCCAATAGTCTTTGCCGTAGCTCAACTACATTTTGAATCGGCTTGAAATACAAATTTTCTTTTACAGTTCCCCAGTAAAACGGATTCAAGTCTGGTGACCGGGCTGGCCACGGTATTGTACCAGACCGCCCTATCCATCTGCCTGGAAAGTTTTGATCGAGATACTCTCTCACTGAGAGTGCATAGTGCGCTGGGCAGCCATCATGCTGAAACCACATGTCCCTGTAAATACTCAGTGGCACGTCCTCCAATAAATTTTCTAAATAATTTTGCAAAAAACCTAAGTAAAACCTCAGCAGTCAAAGTCTCTGGGAACGGACCGATTATTTTTACCATTCAAAATTCCTGTCCAATGGTTTATCTTGAAGCGATATTGAGATTTATCTTCACTCATCAAATGTGGGTTTGCCACGTGCCACTCGTGTAAGTTATGCAGGTTCATGTACCCATCTTTCTTAAATGTGGTCTCATCTGACCATAAAATTTTTTCAAAGAACCGTGGATCTTCCCTGTGTCTTTCTAACATTGTGCGACAAAAAGCAACTCGGGGCTCATAATTCCGGGGCAGAAGAGCTTGAACACGCTGTACGTGGTATGGATGGAGCACGTTTTTTTTGCAAGATTCTATGGGCTGTACTTTTGGGCACACCTGTTTTTAGTTCTATTGCACGCACTGAAGTACTCGGGTCTTCTTCGACAGCTCCTATTATCACGTCTTCGTAAGGAAGGAAAGATCTTCCCTCACCGTGTGATTGGTTTGGTAGTTGGCCCTCTGAGAACAGTAAGCGGTGCACATTTGTGAACACTCGATGATCAGGATGACGAGCTGCATTCGGGTACCTCTCACAGTAAAGTCTCGCTGCAGCAGTAGCGTTGCATCTGCATTCCCCGTAAATGAGGTGCATGTTAGCATATTCTTGTACGGTGTACACGGACATAGCGGCACTGCACAATCACACTATCAAAGATAGTCTAAGGAAAGCAAATGTTGTTTTGAAGAGCAATTAAACAGTCCAAATCCAAATCACAAGCGATCAACAGTCCAGTTCACGAATCCAAAATTAGTAACAGTACGAAATCAACAAGCACGAACATGTAAAGATGCGCAGTAAACGAAGGAGTACTGAGTAGAATGTTAGAAAGACACAGGAAAGATCCACAGTTCTTTGAAAAAATTTTATGGTCGGATGAGACCACATTTAAGAAAGATGGGTACATCCACCTGCATAACTTACACGAGTGGCACGTAGCAAACCCACATTTGATGAGAGAAGATAAATCTCAATATCGCTTCAAGATAAACCATTGGACAGGAATTTTAAATGGTAAAATAATCGGTCCGTTTGAGTTCCCAGAGACTTTGACTGCTGAAGTTTATTTGGATTTTTGAAAAATCATGTACAAAATTTATTGGTGGACGTGCCACTGAGTATTTACAGGGACATGTGGTTTCAGCATGATGGCTGCCCAGCGCACTATGCACTCTCAGTGAGAGAGTGTCTCGATCAAAACTTTCCAGGCAGATGGATAAGGCGGTCTGGTACAATACCGTGGCCAGCCCGATCACCTGATTTGAATCCTTTAGATTTTTTTACTGGGGAACTGTAAAGGAAAAAGTGTATTTCAAGCCGATTCAAAATGTAGCTGAGCTACGGCAAAGACTATTGGAAGCAGCTGTGTTGTTAATAACCGTGGATTCGCTCGTTTAATACCCGATCTTTTTTAAGATGTCGAGCGTGCATTGCGGCTGAAGGAAAACACTTTGAGCATTTGCTGTAAAGGTAAATCATCATCAGCAGCATTTGACGCCCACTGTTGTGCAAACAGTTGTCCTTAAGGGTCCTTGTGCGTTTTCATAATCGCTGTTTAATTAGGAAATTTTGAAAAATGTTCATCAGTTTTTTTTCAAATAAAAATTGTGCATAAGTTAACGAGTAATCTTCTAAGTGTTATACCATTTTGGAATCGTTATTAAATGCGCCAACTTTTAAGGTTACTTGCCAAACTCTCGTAGTACATTTTTTTCCAGTACAGCCAGTTAAAGTTGAGCAAAGTTTTACTTTGGAATACTTGGTTGGGAAATAAGTGGTAATTTTTCCTGAACGAGAAAAGTTGTCAGTAAGGTTGAGACACCAATTGAAGATGCATTATTCATCATTACATTGTAAAAATAAAATCCAAAAAAAGTTAATATTTGTAGTAACAGGAGTTGACAGACTGCCGTAGGGTGTGAAATTTCTATATCTTTTTCAAAGACCTATAATTTCAAAACACATACGTAAAATTTTTTTAAATATTTTTCTGATATCTGTTATGACTTTGCCTATCACCCGGTTTCGGCTTGACGTCGACTTCTGGGACACCCTGTATATGACACATTGATATAGGTGGGCCATTTAAAGTGGAAGCATCAAGCAACCCTATATCTTTGACATCAGTTGAGAGATCGGCTAATGTCATACCGCGTGATAACACTATCAGACATTTATACGCAAAATTTGTGGACACCGGTAGTCTTAGTAATGCCAGTCACCTATCCAGACAACGATGAAAATATCGAAGCCGTACGAGCCAGTGTTGAAGAGACTCCATAAACATCCGGTCGTCATCGTTCTCAAGAGTTAGGCATCGCTCGAACCACTTCTCCGACGAATAATTCGTAAGGATTTGAAGATGTTTCCATACAAAATTCAAATGGCTTAACAATTAGCCCAGCTGGTTATCCGTGTCGCTTTGATTTTAACGGGTGATTTTTTAAGAGGTATAGGATTTGATTTTCAAAAAAAAAAACACAAAAAATTTGAAAAAAACGATTAAA
Source organism: Acanthoscelides obtectus (assembly GCA_963669975.1). NCBI lineage: Eukaryota > Metazoa > Arthropoda > Insecta > Coleoptera > Chrysomelidae > Acanthoscelides > Acanthoscelides obtectus. The sequence continues at coordinate 8,556,250 of CAVLJG010000003.1, read as the reverse complement.
TCCTTATTTGAGTCGATAGAACGGGCGATATAATTTAATGTTTAAAGATTATTTCATGTAAATGTTGGCCGCGGCTCCGCTTTAGATGGCCCATGCGCGAGGTCCAATTTTGGCAGACTCTCTCCAACATATCGGCCGGTATCTCACGAATAAATGCTTCAATATTGGCTTCCAGTGCGTCAATCGTTGCTGGTTTATCCCTGTAGATATTGCCTTAACATGGCCTCACAAGAAATAGTCCGACGGCGTTAAATCACACGATCTAGGCGGCCAATTAACGGGCCCCAAACGTGAGATAAACTCGCCTCTCAATAGGGCCATTGTTTCGTGTGCCGTGTGGCATGTGGCACCGTTTTGTTGAAACCACATGTCAGCCAAGTCCAGCTCTTTCATTTTGGGCAAAAAAAGATTGTTATCATCGCACGGTAGCGCTCGCCATTCACAGTTACGTTCCGGCCATTGTCGTCTTTGAAGAAGTACGGCCCGATGATACCACCGGCCCATAATCCACATCAAACAGTGATTTTTTCGGGATGCATCGGTAGCTCTTGCAATGCTTCTGGCTGGTCTTCACTGCAGATGCGGCAATTTTGCTTGATAACGTACCCATTCAACCAGAAATGAGCTTCGTCGCTGAACACAATTTTTCGATAAAAATGTGGATCTTCCTCCAACTTTGCCAGCGCCCATTCACCAAATGAGAAACATTGTGGGATGTCGTGTGGCTTCAATTCTTGCACCAGCTGTATCTTATAAGGTTTTACACCCAAATCCTGTCGCAAAATTTTCCACGTAGTGGAGTAACAGAGACCCAATTGCTGCGAACGGCGGCGAATCGACATTTCACGGTCACACTGGCGGATACAGCCGCAATATTTTCTTCAGTCCTCACTCTACATCTGCGCGTTGGTGGTTTAATGTCCAATAATGTAAACTGGGTTCGAAATTTAGTCACAAGCTTCCGAATAGCTCCCTCAGTAGGCCGACCAAATTGCCCATTGGAAGCAGTGCTCGATGCACTCTCTTAACCGAGCATGAATTTTGATAGTAAAATTCATTAATTTGCAAGCGTTGTTCGTTCGTAAGTCGATTCATGGTTGAATTATAGACCAAACTGAACAAGTTTGACAATGACAATGACACAAGACACGATTCACGCGTCATCTGTCAAAAACAGTGTTGCCAAGAAGATACTAGCAAAAAAATCACCCATTACTAAATGGAGCATTGAAATGGCCGAAAATGAAGATGACTTTTAGCGAAAAATCATCATGTCCGCCGAGGCACATTTTTCGTTACATGGAGGCGTATGTAAACAAAATTGTCGGTATTATGCTAGCGAAAACCCTCAATTAATCGAACAGCAGCCTCTTTATGACCAAAAAGTTACTGTTTGGTGCGGTATGTGCGCGAATATGATCTTCGGGCCGTGTTTTTTTTGAAGATGATGATGATGGAGCTGCGGTAACCGCCAATGGTGAGCGTTATCGAGCCATGATAACGGATTTTTTAGGCTAATTGTTTGTGAAGGTGACATGGACGGTTGCTGGTTCTAGCAGGACGGCGCCACATGCCACACAGCTCAAGCAACAATCATTTTATTGCGACAATTGTTCCCTGCACGACTGATATCGAAAAATTGCGATTTTGGCCACCGAGAGCACCTGATTTGACGCCACCAGACTTTTATGTGTGGGGCTATTTCAAATTCAAATTCAAAATATTTATTTTGTCATGAATAAACATCATAAACAAAGAAAATTCTACATATAGAGCAATGACGAAAAGGGATAGTCTGTCGATTATAAAACCGATACATTGGACCCTTTAATACAAAGAGTCCATGCAAGAAAGCCCTGAACACCCTAAAAGTCCTTAAACAAAATAAGAAAAAAAAAAACAATAAAGTGGCAAATGAAGAGGCGGTGAAACACAAAAAGGCAAAAACGAAGAAAGAACCCCCAGGAGCTGGCAACGGACGCGAAGAACAAATCTATACAACTTGTCAGCGAAGTCCGTCAGTTGAAATCCAAGGTATACGCTAACAAGCGAGGGACTCTAACTGCCCTCAAGAACAACATTCGTCAAGAAATTGCCGCCATCTCCGTCGAAACATTGGCCAACGTGATGAAAAACGCCGGAAAAAGGGCACATTTGGTTATCAAGGCCAGAGGTGGCCATTTGCGGGATGTCATTTTTGAAAAGTAATTCCAACAAATCTCCTTGGATCAAAATAGAAGACTTTTCAAATGAACAACAAAAAATATTTTTTTAATGTATTTTTGTTTTATAAAAAAATGCTTCCACTTTAAATGGCCCACCCTGTACAACAGACACGGATTGACAAACGTGGACTTTTGTGATTCATACATATTTAAGCAAGCGAAAACACTTCCATCATTTAGGTAGTCGTAGATTTCACAACAGATGCAGAGTCCGCGGAAAAAAGTTGAGGTTTTCCTGTTCAGACACATCTACGCTTGATACAACAAAGCTAATGTGTGGTGAAACGTGAGCTAACAAGTAAAAAAAAAATAAATGAAAAAGTACTCACTGTTCAGATGAATTGAAATTCCCAGTACGGCTCTGTCGTAAAATCCGTAATTACATCGTAATCGTACGTCGTATAACTGTACGCTGGCGCTAGCTTTGCGGACGTGATCGAGGGATAGGACAGGACCGGCTTCGGTTTGGTTCAGGTTCGATTGAGCTTGCAGAGCTCAATATCTCGGATCTCTTAAGACATTAGTGTTTATGTACAGGTCGTGTAAAGGGAAACTCCAACTTTGAGGACACCCTGTATGGTTTGATACGCAGAGGTCGAATTTTCATCGTACCTGAGTGAACCTACATAATCATGACACGATGTCGCCTTTTTGAAACGATTTGAATCACATTTTTTTGTTTGTTCGTTAAGCTGTTTAATTGCATGGTAATATTTATAAATTCGGTTTAAATTACAGAATGTTAAAGTAGCAAATTTGTTTTGTACGTCATTAGACGAAAGAACGTTCAATGAGTGCTTCAATCTTTTTTCGGGCGGAAGAAATTCCCGTTTATGCAACAGTACGAGAAAAAATACCCATTCTCAACAGAAACCCCAAAAAAGTCCCTTTTTAGAGGGATGAATGTAACATTTTTCCAAAATTCGATAGCTTGAGTAATAGTCAACGTTCGGAAAATTGCTTATTTCAAGGCAGTCCAAAGATCAAAAAGATGCATAGATAAATTTACATGATCAAAAATTGAGAATTTGACATAGTGCCACTTTGCTAATAAAACCTGACTTTCATTGCTCACCCTGGATAAGTGGATTACCAGAAGGAATATATCAGTTAAATCCTGTACGTGTTCTTAAAGAGCTGGTTAAGAACCTTCCGAATATCGCAACATTTTATCTTTTTCCCTTCCGAAAATATCGAGATTCGAATTTGGTTAAAATTGTCGAAAGCAACTGTCCACCAGTTTAGTTACTGAAAATTTGTACAACTATGCAAATATGATCCTTAAACAAATCCTTCACCAGCTCTAACGACAGTTTGGATCTATATACAGGGTGGCCCATCCATGTGTGGATGGAATATAACTCATAAACAAATACATTTTGGGAAAATATATTTATGGGATGTTATACATAAAAAACCCTTATGTATCTAGTATCAACAAAAAGCTTATGAAAAACTGAATCCAAACTTGCACAAATATACAGGGTGATGCATTTGAAATTTTTGAGAAAAACTACAGGTTGCGTTTTTGCAAAAAATAACTTGCTAAAAAGTAACAAGCAGGATAAAAAAGCTGAGATGTGTAGGTTTTTTTTGATTCAGCACTCCAAGTTTCAGAATGGCGGACTGAGGGGTTGCCGAAGTAGGGGGCTTTTCTAGCAAAACACCTTATATCTCAGTAACCAATTACCAAAATCCCATAGTATGGTTATATCAATTTTCGTCTTTCGAATTAATTGATCCAAATATGCAATAAAATTTAAGACATTCTATTTGAAAATTCACAACTTTGATATGTAGGTCGAAATTGGAACACCCTGTATAATTGCCAATATTTTAGAAATGGGCCCTCAAATGTCATGTATAACATGCCATAAATAGAATTTCCCAAAATGTATTTTTTATGAGTAATATTCCGTCCACACATGGATGGGCCACCCTGTATAGGGGTGTTAGGGAAATAATATTCGAAACTTTAACAGGTGATTTCTTGCATTATTTTAAGCAAAAAAGTCCATTATATTATATAAAGTGAGTCGTAAATAATTAAATTTTCTCAAACATTTGGCAACGCTGCAACGCAACCGCGATACGAGCGCACGACGACCGCAACTGATTCATCGAATTATTTACGTTTGTATGATATTTTTGTTGAAAATATGCCTTAAATTATTGAATTCTTTTACGCATTTTTTGTGGCTAATATTTTTTATTTAATAATACAAAATCTGCAAACGAAAAAGAAACACTGTATAAAATCATGAAATATTTACCCACGAAAGAAAATATAGATCATTATAATCAGTATAAAACCAAATTTATAGAACTTTTGAGAAAAGCAAAAAAAATTACTATATAAAACAGTTGAATAATAATTCACATGACTCTAGACACCTATGGTCCACTGTCAATGATATATTCAATAAGTCATCCTATTCAAAAAACAATATTAATGAAATAAAAACAAAAACAGAACAGAAAACAGACAATATTCAGCAAATATGTGATGAGTTCATAGAATTTTTCACGAATATAGGAGGAAACTTAGCAAATAATACCAAACAAAATGCTGATATTCATCTGCATGAAACAAGACTGAATAATTCATTTGTATTAACTGAAGTAGACTATCAGTATGTTTTCAATGCCATTATGACTCTAAAAAATAAAAAAAGCCCTGGAGTTGACGAAATTAGAGCTGAACATCTAAAGATACTGGCCAAACAAATAACAGAACCACTTGCTTATATCATTAACAAATCCTTCCAATCTGGAGTATTTCCATCAGCTTTCAAGACAGCAATCATCATACCTATCTATAAATCTAATGATAATACGGACGTCACTAACTATCGACCTATCACTTATATCAAGTTTAGCTAAAGTTTTTGAGAAATTACTCCTTAATAAAATGATTAATTTTCTTAATAAATTCAAAATTCTAAATTCAAATCAATATGGTTTTATAGCGGGCAAATCTACAACAGATGGGGTATTAAGTATAATAGATGAAATAACCCAAAATATAGATGGAAAAGTACCATCGATATGCGTATTTGTGGACTTACAAAAAGCGTTTGACACAGTTAACCACAATATACTTTTGGAAATCTTAGAAAGAATAGGTTTTCGTGGAAAGATGTATACTTTAATGGAAAATTATTTATCAAATAGACCGCAATCAGTAAAATTATTAAGCTCGTATAGTAAAGAAATGTTTGTTAAATGTGGTGTTCCACAAGGTACAATTTTGGGTCCTCTGTTATTCAATATTTATTTAAACGATATATTCAAAATTAACAGTACTGGTAAAATAGTCAGTTTTGCAGACGATACTGCTATACTCTATAAAGGTAAGGATTGGAACGACTTAAAAGATATTATCCAAAATGACTTTTGCAAAATTATTCAGTGGTTTAATAACCGAAAATTAAAAATTAACTTCACTAAAACTCATTTTTTACCATTTTCATCACTATCTAATCATCTACCAAAATATAACCACCTTCGGTTTCATGTAAATGATAAAAATATAAAAATCAATAGAGTTAATGATACAAAATATTTAGGAATTTATCTAGATCCCCACTTGAGATGGGATGTACATATTTCTCACATACTAAAGAAAATTAGATTCATAGCATATAAAATAAAATTTCTAACCGGTATATTAACTGAATATTATCTACGAATAATATATCAAGCTTTAGTCGAGCCACACATAACATATGGTATAGTAGTGTGGGGTGCTGCATGCACGACATACTTTAACGATTTAGATGTACTTCAAAGAAGAATTTTAAAATCAATGTTAGGCAAATCAAAATTATACCCAACTAATGACTTATATAATGATGCACAAGTATATGATACTAAACAACTTTACTTCTTACATACCATCACTCATTATCACAAACCTATTAGTGAACACGACATAATTAACCATAATCATAAAACCAGATATAAACTACGCGCAAAAAATGTTCCTAAACCAAACAAATCCCTAATGAAACGATGTCACCTGTATATAGCTCCAAAATTGTACGAACATTTACCAAATAATTTAAAACAATTACGCAATACATTAGGCTTCAAAAAAAAATTAAAAAAATTTATTAACACGATTGGGAGAAATCAAATTAATAAAATAATCTCAAATATTACACAATAAATGCTCTACCATTCTTGCCAATAATTTCTTTTTTCTCTCTATTTTATTATATTTTGCAATTCAACATACATATGATCCATGCACAGGCGTTGTCCTCCTATGGATATATTATATTTATTTACTCGTTTCATGTTCCCTGTATTTTAGAGTAAATAAATATTATTATTATTATTATTTACTTAAAAATAAAATGACAGAACTTTCCGGTATGTGGCGATACACACCACCAATTCCCACGATTACGAGTCACTTATTTGAAACGATGCGATACACGAAAAAAGAAAAAAGAACAACATCCCTAAATCACATAAGGTTACAGTTAAATGTATAAGTAATCACAAAAACACGCGATGATTCATGCAGTGCAGGCGGAGTACGACGTTGCCAGTTGGGTGAGGGATCTTGTTTGTCTGTTTTTCTTCGGAAAATTGTATTTAATAAGCAAGAAAATTAATAACTAGATGTATTGATACATTTTACGCTATTAGGCATACGAATTTGAATTATTAAGGTGCAAATTAATTTATTTCATGACTAAAAAGGAATAAGTTTAGCATTTTTTTGATCCGAAACGTTTGATTTTCGGACATAGGTTATAACGAACTTTTTTGCTTAGAATAATCCAAGAAATCACCTCTTGAAGTTACGAATATTATTTTCTTAACACACTGTATGGTGTATCTGAAGTCACTTGAAATAGCATAAAAACCTTTGGTCGGCGCGTCCTTTGTAATTTCATGACGTATCATAGGCGTGCGGCATTTATTTAGAACGATAATAATAATGTTTTTATATCACAATAAATTGATTTTACTATCTTCTTATTTTTTTGATTTGGGATAAAAAATACTTATATTGGGCGTTTAATTTATATTGACTGAAAGTTAAGAAATGGAAAAATCACAGAATTTCAACGTTTGACATAGGCAAATATTTACATAGCAGGTAGGTATATAAAAAGCTATATAAAGACTTACATTATAGGTATTTATATATCATCCTCGCCTTCGGAGCTGTCGCTAGAGTCATCTTGTAGAGGAATTACAACGGGATTTACAGGAGGCAAAACACAATATTCATTTTCTTTTTCAATAATATGCCTAGAACACTGCTTCCATAGGTCTGTGGCAGCAATATGAGATACTGCATCTCTTATTGTGGCCAATAGCGATTCACTTAATTGAGGGGTCTGATTATGTTTTCTTACTTTTTTTTTAAAGCAGCCCAGACAGCGTGTTAAATATAGATATATAAAACGCACCCGGTATTTCACAGTGTTTCAAGTGACTTCAGATAAAGTATACATGGTGAGGCCATATTGTCAAAAAAATAGTAATTGTAGCGATAGTGACTTCAAAATGTTTGCCATATGTCTTATAGCAGTTAACTTGTAGGTGCTATCATTAGTACCGAGGAAACTGATGGTATGGGAGAAAACTCTAGCGGAATCAGTCCAAGACGTGAAAGACGATTTCATGATGGCTGTAAAGAAAGCGATCATAGACTTTGTCCTTCAAGATCCATCCTTTGTAAGGACATCCGCTGAAATAGACAATGCTTTCAAACAGGAGATGAAGCAAACTGGGACCAGTTTTAGGGCAAACTTCGCATCGGCGAAAGTCAAGATTGCAAGAAACCTGCATATAGTTAATCCTTGTCTAGCCGCTTTGCCAGATATATGGTACTCTAGTTACAGGTAACCTGTAAATTTGTCATAAGAAATATATCATAAGAGCAACTATTTTTATTTGTAAGCTGCATGATTTTACCCCTGTTTCTAAATCTGAGATATATAATGAAAATCATAGGGGTCCTACGACTGATCCTTGTGGCACACCAGAACAAATGTTTTGTTCGGTAGAGTACTGTTGATTTAGACGAACTTTTTTATACCGATTTTCAAGGTAGGTTTGAATAAACGAAAGAGGTTTTTCAGAAAATCCATAATAACTGCATTTAGACACAAGAAGTGAGTGATTAATGGTGTCAAATACTTTAGTAAAATCAAGAAGTATGAGAGCTACTGATGTTTGGTTATCAAGTGCCATTGTTATATTGTCTGTTAAATCACAGAGTGCCGAAGCTGTATTATGACCCTGTCGAAATCCAGATTGTTTAGATGGAATAATTTTGTTAGAATATATTTTTTTTTTTTGGTGAGGGGGGAATGCATTTACGCACCATACCATAGCCCGAGCTACAGCGTGTGTGGGACTCCAGGGTCTTGAGGAGATCACCTAATACCCACTAAACCCTAAACCTCCGCGTGGCCCGACTCATCAGCGTCTCGGTAGGCCATGTGTTGTGCGTGACCTGCGGTCTGCTACAACGTCTCCTCATGTGTTTCAGTCTCTGGGAACGCCCGGTTGGTTCCCTTTACCTCGCACATTCTATCGATGTCGTTAAGCGATCATCGATAGAGGGTCTGCTAGATTCTCTTGAAACTCTTGTTTTCGAAAAATCAAGAGTTTCAAGTCCTCTTACCAATATGTTGTTCCTGGTCCTGGTCCTGAAGGGTCCTGGTCCTGGTGGGTCCTGGTCCCGGTGGTTCTTGGTCCTCTGCATCCACGCCGTGGGGGGGGGGGATATTCTCCTAGTCAAGGTTCCAGTTAGCGGGTGCCAACTGGGACCTTGGTCTAGGGTACCTGGTTCTGCGGTTGCGAGGCCTCTCGTCCGGATCGTAGTCCATGAGGAATCGTAGCTGCTCGTTCGGGTGGTCCTGAGCTTTCTCGAAGGTCTTCTCCGCTTTTTTCCTCATGTACTCGTGGATGGTGTCCCAATGCAGGTCTCTACGCAAGGTTGAGTTTCTTACGTAGGATGGTGCACTGGTGGCGATCCGGAGTAGCTTCATCTCTAGAGCAGCAAGTCGCTTGCGGTAGCTGGGGGCAGCGTACCCCCAGACCGCGGAGGCGTAAGCGAGCTGAGGTCTGGCGATGGCCTTGATCAGCCGTAGCTTGGTCGCTAGCGGCATCCGGCTGTGTCTACCCAGTAATGGGTAGAGTTGAGCCATGGCTGCTCTGGTCTTTGCGATGACAGCTTCTATGTGGGCTTTCCAGGTGAAGGACTTGTCAAATACGATCCCCAGATATTTGACTCTGTCGCTCCACTGGATATCTTCGTCGAAGATGGATGCTTCGAGAGGTCTTGCAATCCTTCTTCGTTGAATGAAGATTGCCTGCGTCTTCTGGACGTTGATGCGGATTTTCCATTTCACGCACCAGTCCTGGATGTGGTCCAGTTCATCCTGTAGTCTCCTACGGATGATCTCGGGTCGTCTATGCTTGGCGGCTATAGCAGTGTCGTCTGCATATAGGGCCAGCATTGTGTCAGCTGTCTTCGGCACATCGTGAGTATAGATGTTGTAGAGCAGGGGGGCTAAGGCTGACCCCTGGGGCACGCCTGCTTCCAGCTGTCGTCTTGTTGAATGGCATGTACCAATCTTCACCGTGAACCATCTTTGTGTTAGATAGCTCTGGATCAGTTGGCACATGTTCGCATCGATTCCGGCGGCTTCCATTTTGGCGATGAGTCCATCGTGCCAAACTCGATCGAAGGCTCGTTCCGCGTCCAGCAGGACGAGACCGGTTGCCTCCTGGAGATTGAAGCCGCTGGTGATGTTTTCCGTTAGTCGTAGCGCTTGGAGCTCCGTGTTGTGGGAGGATCTGAAGCCGAATTGCTCTGGGGGGAGAAGTTGCAGTTCTTCTGCCTGCTTCTCTAGTCGAACGGCGATAGCCTTTTCGACTACTTTGCCCATCGAGGAAACCAGGCTGATGGGCCGGTAGTTCTGGGGCAACTTCCGGTCCTTGCCTGGCTTGGTGAGCATTATAACCTGGGCTTCCCGCCACCGCCGCGGGAAGTGGTTAAGTCTCAGAGTGGCATTGGCGATGTTGGTGAGCGCAGCAATGCCTTTGGTGGGAAGGTTCTTCAGCATCCTGTTGTTGATGCCGTCCCTTCCCGGCCCCTTTCTGACCTTCAACCTGCGGATGATCAGACGGATTTTCTCTGGACTGGAGGGGTGATCCGTCTCCTGGCCAGGTGGTCGACTCCTCATGATTTCGGCTGCGACTTCCACGGTCTCCTCGTGGTTGTCGTCCTCGTCTTCATGGTTAGAATATAAGTAAGCGCAGAGCTGCTTATAAACAACGCGCTCCAATACTTTAGAAAAAATTGGCAGTAGACTGATCGGTCTCAGTTGACCATATGTCGATGAATGATGTTGAACATCATCTTTTGTTTGTTACGTTACTAGTTTTGAGTAAAAGTTCAATTTGTATAATCTGTTTTACCAATAAACACACTGTTTAGCAAAGATATTCTTTACGACTTATTTTTTCGTCAATTTTACTTTCCAACAAGTAAGTAAACCTTAATTACCGATTTTCTCAAAATCAGTCCGGATGGACTATTGTCGTTATTCACCGGTACCCTTCATTTGTAATTCGAAATTGCGCGTATGTGATTGGTAGAAATCAAGACGAGAGAAATAGCCTTTAGTAAAATGATAGTAGTAGCAGGATCGATTTATTTATCTCTCATGGCTCACTTATAGCATATAGGTACACAAGGATTCTGCCTGTCTATAAATACAAATTGCCAATATGGCCGATTTCATACATCTTTTAAAAACAAGTGCAATTTCTTCTTGAAGGTTTTTAAATATTTCTGATTCTGGCAAGTGGTTAAATCGTTATAGACCTTTATGGAAAACGTATTTGCTTATGCGATGATTACACTGGTCAACAAAATTTTAACTTTGTCGTGCCACACGGACTTTTTTGATATTTTTTACTTTAATTGGTAATTGTAAGAAAAAATAAACAGTTAAAAAAATTGCTAGACAAGGATTTTATTCTATTGAGTAAATTAAATTTTAAGAAAAACACAGATCTCGTAAATCAAAAGTTATTTTTTTTTATAAATGACTTAATAATCTAAGATTTTCTTGAATATTTAGCTTCTGGTTGGTTCCTTTTAATTGTCCAGCAGTAATCTGCTAACATATTTGGGCTCCATTTGCCCTGATACCGCTTTTCCATATTAGAAATGTCCTGATAGAACCTCTCACCGTGCTCGTCGCTGACAGCCCCTAAATTGTCAGGAAAAAAGTCCAGGTGCGAGTCTAAAAAATGGATCTTAAGTGACATGTTGCAACCCAATGCTTGATATGACAATAATAGCTCGCTAACCAACTCTCTGTAGCTGTCACTCTTGTGGTTAGCCAAAAAATTTGAAACAACAGATCCATGCAGATGTTTCTAAATCGCTTAATTTTTCTTCAAATCTTGAATCTTTTATTAACTCCCTAATTTGAGGGCCAACAAAAATACCCTCTTTTATCTTTGCATCACTTATTTTAGGGAATTTTTCTTTTAGATACAAAAATCCACTCCCATTGCGATCCATTGCCTTCACAAAAATTTGTATTAATCCTAATTTGATATGCAATTGTGGTAGAAGCACATTATTTGGCTGTACAAGGGGTAAATACTTTACGTTTTTTTGCCCAGGAACTAACGATGCACGCGTAGGCCATGTTTTTTTTTATATAGTGATTAGTTCTGTCTCGGCTATCCCATTCACATAAAAAGCAGCAAAACTTTGTACAACTCAGCTGAAGTCCAAGTAATAGTGCAACAACTTTAAGATTACCGCAGATTTTGAAGGAATATGTACTGTAATTTATTTTTTCAAGTAAAAGTTTCATATTTTCATAGGTTTCTTTCATATTTGCAGCATGGGCCAAAGGTACAGACGGAAGCTTATTTCCATTATGCAATAACACTGCTTTTAGACTTGCTTTCGAAGAATCAATGAATAAACGCCACTGAGAGAGATCATAATCTATGTCCAACATTTTCATAATCTCATTTATGTTATTGCAAAACACCAAATCTCCATCCTGAGAAAAATATGTTCTGAAGTGTTGATCACGGTTTCGAAAATAGCTAACTTTTGTATTATGATGTAGCAAATTCCATTCTTTTAGACGTGATCCTAATAGTTCTGACTGCTTTTTTGACAAAGTTAAATCCCGAACCAAATCATTTAGGTCTCCTTGAGTTATCAAATGTGGCTCGTTTACAATTCCTTTTAACTCAAAGTTATCGTCCTCGTCAACACATTCACCTGAAGTGGACGGTTGTGAATTGTTCTCAACAGACGTAGTTGCAACTGGTATTAGTTCTGGCAATTTTTTACAGTGAGAGACTGGTCTTATAGCCGAAGATAAGTTAGGGTAAATAACTGTGGTTTTTTTCTTGTAATTTATACCTTTTATGTCTGTGAGACAAAAATAGCAATCTGAAACGTGATCTCGCTGTTCAGTCCATATCATGGGTACAGCAAACGGCATAGGTCGTGCACCTTTCTTCCAGTCAGTTAAATTTTTCACACACGTTAAGCAACAGACATGAGGGGCCCAGGATTTGTCTTGATGGGCGACAGAAAAACCAAAACATTGGTGATAACACTCCAACACAAGATTCGTAAAATTTCGTCGTTGTTTTTTGAATGTTAGTTCTCCGCAGACATAACAAAAAGGGTTAGGATCATTATTACACTTCCTCGACATATTCACAGGGTTAATAAATCACAAAAAGTGTTCAAATTCAACAACAAATTTTTTTATAAGGATTTACTTGGAAGCGTTTCTGTTAATTTACTGCCGTAGTACTAGTTATGAGTATTACCGTATCACAACAAATATGAGGCTAATAGACATATGACAGCTGTCATGTAATAATGAGGGTAGACTGATAAAACAAAATTAGCTGTTAAAGTTCGTGTGGCAAAACCAGTGTTGACCAGTGATTAGAACTCAAAGGAAAATCAAATTCCCTTCTAGATTTATATGAATGATACATGCATTTCAAACTTGTTAGTTCGTTAAGACTTTCGGTAACAATCTGTTCCTAATTTTTTGTTTGATGAAGATTTATTTAGCATAATTCCTGCAATGTTAGTTTTGTATAGCTGTTCTTACACACATTTTTTGAATCAATTCTTGCCAGTCATAATTACCGCGCTGTGAATTTTGGGTATTTATAAAGTGTTCTTTTTAATTTCACCTCAAAGATTTTTAAATTCGATTACAGTTTAATTCCACTGTTCAACGCCCTGTATAACTATTATTTCAGACATTTGAGACTGATAAATACAGCCGAACTGATGGAACATGAGGGCGCTTTCGACCTACAGGAATTCAAGTATATGGCGAATAAGCACATCGAAAAATGCAAAGCTACCTTTATGGACCAGTATTTTTACCAAGTGACGGACGTGTTTTTGCAAGGAAATAAAAAAGGCAAACTGCCAGATCCTAGTAAGATGAGGAAAGTGGTGTCTTTCTACAATGCTGTAGCTGCTATTATGACGCATCACTTGCAAATGCTCTGCATGAAGTCGCTCTACGACTATGTCAAGTATATAACTGATGTTAAGGTGAGTTCTTCAATAGCTATTTTGTACTGAGCGGATGTCACACGATCAGTTTTTACTGATGATTCCATCTGTGTCAGTGGATTTATACGTAACCTTATGCAGTGCTGGAGAAGGTCATTTTTCCTTTTAGATTTACACGTGTACGACAGACAGAAGCGTGTTAGGAATAGTGGGAAATATAGGCTCCCCCACTGTCGTTGATAGGCAACGTAGTGACGACAATTATACTAAGTGACATCCGAACACCCAGTTTAAATGGTTTTATTTTAATAAAAGTTGGTGAATGTATTTATCTTACTGTAAATAACAAGTGAAAAAATTTTCAGCCTTATCAGTTGGACATTCCGGTTTCTATACTGCTTTTTTTTTAATTCACTAACGCTCTAAAAATGAATATTTCAGCCGCAGTAAAGGATCAACGTTGGCGGATTTTGGTTCTTGACATCCTTTACGATCGGTTACGATGCCCAGAGTACGGAGACCTGTACGATTTCGTCAAGTTAGTGAGTTTGATAGGGGCCGTATAGTGGGACTTCGGGAAGCTGGACTTTCTTTTCGGGCAATTGCAGTTAGAGTGCAAAGAAGTGTAGACACTGTGGTTAGGTGTTGTCAGGCATGGCTTCGAGAAGGCCGTACGCAAAGAGCAAGGGGCACTGGACGCCGCCGTAGAACAACAGACCGTGAAGATCGCCGCCTTAAGATTATTGGCATTAAGAGACCGTTTCTCCACTACCAGGTCCATTGCAAATGAATGGTTTGCAGAACACGGAAGACCTCTTGGCATGCAAAGTGTTTACCGACGAATGAGAAGTTTTGGCTTGTTTTCATACCGGCCACACTGGGTCCTCCCTTTAACTCGAGAACACCGACGTAATCGCCTTGAGTGGTGCAGACAACGGTCACTCTGGGATCTGGAATGGAACAGTATTGTCTTTAGTGACGAGTCTCGATTTTGTTTAGGCATGCACGATGGTCGTGCCAGGGTTAGAAGGCGACGTGGTGAAAGGAGGAATCCACAGTTTTTTGTTGAAAGACATGTTCATCACACTGTTGGAGTTATGGTTTGGGGTGCTATAGCTTATGGTTCCAGGTCACCTTTAATCTTCATCAGAGGTAACATGAACGCGCAGCGTTATATCCACGAAGTTCTAGAACCCCATCTTTTACCCTATCTTGACACCCTGGCAGATCCAACTTTCCAACAAGATAATGCCCGACCACATGTTGCAAGAGTCACAATAGACTTCTTTCAACATAATGATGTCACATTGTTACCATGGCCACCAAGATCTCCCGACTTATCCCCAATTGAGCACGTGTGGGATATGATGGGTAGGAGATTGCTCAAGCTGCAACGTCCTCCTCAGACTCTAGAAGCACTTCGAGAGGAGTTGGTGGTTGCCTGGAATGAGATACCACAGGAGGACATTGACCACCAGAAGCATGCCTAGGCGCATTGGAGAATGCGTAGCACATCAGGGTGCATCCACACATTATTAAAGGTCAAAGGGCTTTAAAGCAGTGCAATCATTTTTATCATTTACTTATTATGCTTCATTAAGTACTTATACAAAATTTTATTAAAATAAAACCATTTAAACTGGGTGTTCGGATTTATATGTCACTTAGTATATGTACTAAATTCCTATTTAAAATAAGTGCCTGATATTTCTTCAAGAAATAACTTTTTTGCCACAAAAAACGCTCCAATAGCTATTTTCAACATTTGCTATTTTAAACAACAAAATGATAAACAAACCATGGGTGAAGTGAAGAAAAGCATTTACTTATTCAGTAAATTCTTTTAGTCAAATTTCTTCTGAAAGTAGTACAAACTAATCTGATGTACCTATTAAAGTCTAAAACTGCTGAACTGAAGCTCATGTATTTTACATCATTATAAAAGGAATTGAAAGACCTTTAAAATCAGGTATTACTCGACCCCCCTCTCCATTTGAAATTTTAGGGTTGGTGTCACCCCCGCCCAGAGGGCTGCACGCCTTAACGTGATTTTTTGCCAAACTTGTGCCCCCTCGAAAACAAAATTGACAGGTCTGAGCGTTTTTCCAAAAAAACTGAGCTGTCAGTAAATGCATCTGTTTCTCATCTTCGATGCGCGTGTATCGTCCACAAATATTTGAATTTTGCAGTGTTCTAAAATGTCAGAGATATCATGTATATAAATAATAAACAGTAATCGCCCTAATTCACTCCCCTGTGGCACCCCTACTGATATATTTTGAACACTTGACATAATATTTCCAAATTTAATTTTTTGACTTCTATTAACTAAATAATTTTGTAAACTGTGTAATACTGATCCTTTAAAGCCATAGTGACGCAATTTCAATAACAATTTTTCCCTATCTATAGTCTCAAATGCTCTTCTACAGTCT
The DNA here is from genome assembly GCA_963669975.1 of Acanthoscelides obtectus. Lineage (NCBI taxonomy): Eukaryota > Metazoa > Arthropoda > Insecta > Coleoptera > Chrysomelidae > Acanthoscelides > Acanthoscelides obtectus. The sequence continues at coordinate 8,540,018 of CAVLJG010000003.1, read as the reverse complement.
AAAGATACATCCTAAATGCCCTTTTAGGATAGCCCATTTATGTGATTCCTCTGTCCCAGCACAAACGACCACACTTCAGCATTTTTATTTACACTTTTTTACATTCAAAACAAGCTTGACTTGATACCAAGATTGAATATTATCCAATTCCATCTATAAAATATGACGGTCCCTCATACTTGTAATAGATAGAAAAATTTTTAAATCTTCAGCATAAAGATGTTTATTACAATCGAGAGACTTTAGCCAGCACTGTAGATCAATAATTATTGGCATTTAGGCTGCACGGTCAATACACATCACATTCCATGTTAAATAATAACGGATCGCAGTAAATAGTGATCATGTGGCATTTGCTTTGCAGTCATCTGTTTTGTACATTGTTTGTCTTAGACGTAGTTTTTAACCTGGACGTAGTCCTTAGAATGGTCGAACGACTAATTAGGGCAAAGATAGGTAAACTTTTTTTAAGATTTGGTAAGGTCATTAGGCGATACCGGGTCTCCTACCAGGACGTTGTCGTATGAACCTCCATGTGCGGCTCTTGGGCTTAGTAAAAAGGGGTTATACAGGGTTTGTCCGGCATGCACCGCGACTCGCAAGGCTGTTCCGGAGAATGCCTTCCGTGACGCCTTCAATGCTTGGAAATCGCGTTGGCAGCGCTGCATCGACGCAGAATGAGCCTATTTTGAAAGTTTTTAAAGAATTGTAACGATTCGCTCAATAAATTTTTTTAAATCGACTCGGTCCTATTACTTTACGGACAAACCCTGTATGGTGGTTCTGCAAAGAGCACGCAGAAACACTAGTTCACTTTTTCTGTCTCTGCAAAGGCTTGACAATGATAAGATTTCAACTATTTGAAATCAGGGATATTTAGCCTGATTAAAGGATCAAAGCTGGATACAGCTAATTAGCCAATGTATATGGGGCGACAATAAATATGTAGCGTTTATGAGACTGATATTTATTTATCAAAGTTTTTATTTTTTACAAACGTCAATATTATGCCCTTCAGTAGCTACACACTGATGGAGAACTTGGTCTCAGTCTTGGTAGCAGCACCGGAAGTCTTCAACCGGTATTACCCACAGCATGTTCGGCATACTTTATTAGGACACTTTTCAATGTTAGAAAAAGGAAAAAGTCATAGGAACTGAGATCACGTGAATAGGGGGGTTGGGGAACCTCTTGAATACCTTTCGAGGTCAAGAATTCTGCTCAATTGCGAAGTCTTTCGGCACCATTTTGTTACATATATTTCGCATGCGTGTTCAGTCAAAATTTGAAGAACGGTAAATCTGTTCATATTTATACTAAGTGACATATAAATCCGAACACCCAGTTTAAATGGTTTTATTTTAATAAAATTTTGTATAAGTACTTAATGAAGCATAATAAGTAAATGATAAAAATTTCAAAATGATTGCACTGCTTTAAAGCCCTTTGACCTTTAGTAATGTGTGGATGCACCCTGATGTGCTACGCATTCTCCAACGCGCCTAGGCATGCTTCTGATCTGGTGATCAATGTCCTCCTGTGGTATCTCATTCCAGGCAACCATCAACTCCTCTCGAAGTGTTTCTAGAGTCTGAGGAGGACGTTGCAAATTGAGCAATCTCCTACCCATCATATCCCACACGTGCTCAATTGGGGATAAGTCGGGAGATCTTGGTGGCCCTTTAACAATGTGACATCATTATGTTGGAAGAAGTCTATTGTGACTCTTGCAACATGTGGTCGGGCATTATCTTGTTGGAAGGTTGGATCTGCCAGGGTGTCAAGATAGAGTAAAAGATGGGGTTCTAGAACTTCGTGGATATAACGCTGCGCGTTAATGTTACCTCTGATGAAGATTAAAGGTGACCTGGAATCATAAGCTATAGCACCCCAAACCATAACTCGAACAGTGTGATGAACATGTCTTTCAACAAAAAGCTGTGGATTCCTCCTTTCACCACGTCGCCTTCTAACCCTGGCACGACCATCGTGCATGCCTAAACAAAATCGAGACTCGTCACTAAAGACAATACTGTTCCATTCCTGATCCCAGAGTGACCGTTATCTGCACCACTCAAGGCGATTACGTCGGTGTTCTCGAGTTAAAGGGAGGACCCAGTGTGGCCGGTATGAAAACAAGCCAAAACTTCTCATTCGTCGGTAAACACTTCGCATGCCAATAGGTCTTCCGTGTTCTGCAAACCATTCATTTGCAATTGACCTGGTAGTGGAGAAACGGTCCCTTAAGGCCAATAATCTTAGGCGGCGATCTTCACGGTCTGTTGTTCTACGGCGGCGTCCAGTGCCCCTTGCTCTTTGCGTACGGTCTTCTCGAAGCCATGCCTGACAACACCTAACCACAGTGTCTACACTTCTTTGCACTATAACTGCAATTGCCCGAAAAGAAAGTCCAGCTTCCCGAAGTCCCACTATACGGCCCCTATCAAACTCACTAAGTTGACGAAATCGTACAGGTCTCCGTACTCTAGGCATCGTAACCGATCGTAAAGGATGTCAAGAACCAAAATCCGCCAACGTTGATTCTTTACTGCGGTTGAAATATTCATTTTTAGAGCGTTAGTGAATTTAAAAAAAGCAGTATAAAATCCGGAATGTCCAACTGATAAGGCTGAAAATTTTTTCACTTGTTATTTACAGTAAGATAAATACATTCACCAACTTTTATTAAAATAAAACCATTTAAACTGGGTGTTCGGATTTATATGTCACTTAGTATAATTGGTCACTCATTATTCCTAAAGTTAAACAACGGTTTGATCTTGTAAGAATGTTCACACTTTCGATGTTGTCGAAGTTGAAATCCACCTTCAACGTGATTTCCGCCTTTCAAAAATTATTTGCTTCAGCGAAAAACTTGAGCTCAATATAAGAAATGTTCCCCATACGCCTGTTTCAACTTTCCAAATGTCATACTTGCCGAGAAACCACAACCGCATTAGTAGCATTTTGAACAGAATCGAAACTCCTATTGAGCCCTATTAAAGACAACAGCGCAGTGTTGCCAGATCGCGTGCAGTGTTGTCACTCTCAATACGTCTCTGCCACACCTCGTATAATTACAGTAATCCAATCTAATTTGGATCTAGCTTCGTAATGAATACACGAACATTTAATTTATATTTTCAGTATTCAAATAAGGGATTCCAAATCAAACTAATACAGAGAGCGAACATTTTAGCTTTCGATCCAACCTTCAAAAGTTTCAGAGACATTCTTATAGGTCTTATTGATCTCATTGTCGAAGCTGTGACAGATATACCCAGATTGGAAACGAAACTTTACCTTGACTGGGGAAATGAGGATTTTCTAAAGGTAAGGATCTGTTAAGGTACGCGTCTACTGATATATCCGCACGCATTCCGCTTCGAACGGACAGTATGCATTTGAATATCGGAAAACTAAATAGAGATTCTCTTAGATAAAGCAATTCCAATGCGCCATGTGAATTTTCGATCATGGATTGAAAACCAAACGTTACACTGAAAATATCCGATTGCTGCGGATACAGTGGGCGCTGTTCTATAAATTATGCCGTTCAGTGCGGATAGTATGATGCGGATGAATGGGCGCATACCTTTAATAACAATTTACGTAATATATGCATTTTTTTTAGCCAATAATACCAGAGGAAATAATTGAGGTATACAAAAAGCAAATTAAGGAAGTACTTGACGAGCAGAGGATTGGTCCTGAACTCCGAGTACAAGATTTCGATGAATTTCTTTCGTTGATAAATGGAAAGGCAGAAGAATACGTGAATAATTTTATCTCGTACGAGCACAATTTTGACGATTATGTCGAGCAAATTTTGAAGTATAAGACGTTGTGTGAAAGGTAAAGGGGGCAGTGCTTTAGCTAGTTGACTAGTAAATAAATGGTAGACAACAAAATTTGCAATTATTTTCTTTCTTCTCTTTCATTTGTTTTCTAACATGATAAATTGAGCATGTTGAAATTCGGATTAATGAAATTGACACATGGATACTATAGTTTATTTGAATGTGACAATTGAATGTTTTAGCGTGGAGACTCGACGCCATCTTTGATTTTATCTTAAATGGAGTGGGGAGTTCTGTGATGCGTCATTAAGTTCCTTATGAGTAATGTATATAAATTGAAGTTGATTATCTTTCGAAGTATTTAAATTTATAGAGAATGACAATTCTTTTTTTTAATCGAAATATTTATTTTTTGAATATTCATTCAAACCATATTATAGCGTTTTGATGATTAAGTTGTTGAAGTATGAGCGAGTTATTGTACAAACACGCTCTTTGGCTGCTATTTTGAAGGATTGTAAGCGTTGTATTCTAAAATTGTATATGAGCTTCAAAATAGTGTATTAAGGAAAAAGCTAGGCTATTTGTTTAGGGCTAAGAAGAACTTTGTAACGGGTGAATTTTTAAGAGGTATAGGATTTGAAAACACAAAAAATTTGAAAAAACGATTAAATCTTTATTTGAGTCAAAAGAACGGTCGATATAATTTAATGTTTAAAGATTATTTCATGTAAATGTTGGCCGCGGCTCTGCTTTAGATGGCCCATGCGCAAGGTCCAATTTTGGCACACTCTCTCCAACATATCGGCCGGTATCTCACGAATAAATGCTTCAATATTGGCTTCCAGTGCGTCAATCGTTGCTGGTTTATCCCTGTAGATATTAGCCTTAACATGGCCCTACAAGAAATAGTCCAACGGCGTTAAATCACACGATCTAGGCGGCCAATCGACGGGCCCAAAACGTGAGATAAACTGTTCACCGAACTCGCCTCTCAATAGGGCCATTGTGTCGTGTGCGGTGTGGCATGTGGCACCGTCTTGTTGAAACCACATGTCAGCCAAGTGCAGCTCTTCCATTTTGGGCAAAAAAAAGTTTGTTATCATCGCACGTTAGCGCTCGCCATTCACAGTTACGTTCCGGCCATTGTCGTCTTTGAAGAAGTACGGCCCGATGATGTCACCGGCCCATAATCCACACCAAACAGTGATTTTTTCGGGATGCATTGGTAGCTCTTGCAATGCTTCTGGCTGGTCTTCACTCCAGATGCGGCAATTTTGCTTGTTAACGTACCCATTCAACCAGAAATGAGCTTCGTCGCTGAACACAATTTTTCGATAAAAATGTGGATCTTCCTCCAATTTTGCCAGCGCCCATTCACCAAATTGGAAACGTTGTGGGAGGTCGTGGGCTTCAATTCTTGCACCAGCTGTATCATATAAGGTTTTACACCCAAATCCTGTCGCAAAATTTACCACGTAGTGGAGTAACAGAGGCCCAATTGCTGCGAACGGCGGCGAATCGACATTTCACGGTCATTACTAAAACTGGCGGATACAGCCGCAATATTTTCTTCAGTCCTCACTGTACGTCTGCGTGTTGGTGGTTTAATATCCAATAATGTAAACTGGGTTCGAAATTTAGTCACAAGCTTCCGAATAGCTCCCTCAGTAGGCCGACCAAATTGCCCAAAAATTGGAAGCAGTGCTCGATGCACTCTCTTAACCGAGCATGAATTTTGATAGTAAAATTCAATAATTTGCAAGCGTTGTTCGTTCGTAAGTCGATTCATGGTTAAATTATAGACCAAACTGAATAAGTTTGACAATGACACAAGACACGATTCACGCGTCATCTGTCAAAAACAGTGTTGCCAAAAAGATACTAGCAAAAAAATCACTCATTACATCCAGAACTGGCCAATACGACTGCTCCTTTATGCCCAGGGTATCAAGATTGTGGAATAATCTACATCAGGAGACTTTTCTCAGTTCTATTTACCTTGGGCTTTTCAAAATTCGGAATAAAAAAGTTTCTTTAAGCTCCTCATAGGAGCCGCGGTGCCCTGGCATTTGGACTTCTGTAAAAATAAAAAATTGTATAAGATGGCCCAGTATCCACCTTGGAACTTCAACTGGCATTTTGATACTAAAATATGATGCTTATACTAAACATCTGTTGAATTGCGAATGCTTACAGATGAGATTATTTGAAAAAATTCTAGGATCCCGTTTGCAACTGAACATGTTGTGCGTATGGAGATGTACGATATGAACAGACTGGAGCTTATCAAGGCTCTGGAGCTTCAGGCAGATAATCTAAAGGATGCTTTAATTCAACATTGTATCAAGCATTATCAACAAATGTGCAAGTCGTAAGTTATTTCTAGCATTATTTAAACAATACTGATATATCACGGGACTTGGCTTCTCTAAGCTTTTTCAATGAGACCTGCTAGAAGGACCCGTCAGACTTTTGCTTCTCAATTTGTCGAGCCTTCTTGAGAACTGACCGATGTGAATGTTCCTAGGATGTCGAGATTTCTTCTTATTCTATATTTTAGTAACACTAGTCAATTTGAAATTCGAGCTATCTAACCTTTTTTCAACTTTATAAGTGTAGTGATATCCCGTCACACATTTTGCTTGAATATTACGAAAAACTATGATGGAACTCAGATTTTTATAACGTAGTGGATAATTTCAGCCTGGGTGAAGAGTATCAGACGATCTCAGACAAAGTTCTGACCGTACCCGAAGATACCGCAAGTCTGATGGCTCTGATAAAATTTGTCGAAGAAGTTGAAACCAAAACGTTGCCAGCCATGGAAGACAGATTAAGAGATGTGATGACATACATATTGTTTCTTGCGGACCACATTATTTTCACACCTGTTGAGATGAAAGTCAACAATAACGCCTTCCAATGGTAAAATATACTCTTGGTAGGATTGCTTGGATCAAGTTTTGGAAGATGCTAGTCGATAATCTTGCCAAGCCACCTTTTTATTGGTCTTATGTTGTTGAAAGAAGATATTGTTAAGGTTCATATTGGGGTGTCCCAGTTCAATCTACCCACGTAAATATTTAGGAAAATACGCACATTAGGAAAAAGTACCATACAAAAGCTATAGGGTTTAAATGGGATAGAATGATGGTAACCTTGACCATGACCTTGGCTACGACCTTCATTTAAGGTGGAGCGAATATTTTCAAATAAGACTTCCCCGTTCTTAACGCCGGATTTGGTAAGAGAACAAAATTTTACGTCCGGATCTGACCTTGACTATGACTATCACCATGACCTTCAAGGCCCTTTAACTTTGAAAACAATTTGCTCTAGGAAAAATGTTCGACAGCACAGTTGTAAACCTTGCTATGGTCACCAAAAGGTAACCTTCACCATGATTCTGATCTAAAGGTCATGTCAAATTTCACTCATTTGGATATAAATCTGCAATTGACATAAAAATCAAGAGGTTGTCTTACAGATGCAACTTAAAAAGGATCTGATCTTGACCTTTTAATAATTCTAAAATTTTCTATAAAAGTTTTCAGCTTTTCAGCGCGATCTCAACATTTAACAATCTTACTGCTACTACTTACTGTAATAAATGATCAGAGCTATTAGTCATCATGAGTTTCAAGGCCATTTGAGGACCAAATCAAACCATTAAAAACAATTTGATCTAGCAAAAATATTCAACAGCCTAATTGTGAGCCTTGCTAGGGTCACCCATAGGTCACATTGATAACGACCTTGACAATTACATTGAATATGACTTTCACAATGACCTTGACCATGGCCATAACAATGACGTTGACAGTGACTATGGCATTAATCATGACCTTGATCTTGACCTTAACAAATACATGGACTTTGACACTGACATTGAGCTTGACCTTGCCATTGAGCTTGACATTGACCTTGACATTGACATCGACCTTGACATTGAACTTGACATTGACCTCGACATTAAACTTGACATATACCTTGAAATTGAACTTGACAATGACATTGACTTTGGCATTGATTTTAACATTGAATTGACCATGGTCATGACCATGTCCTTGGCAATGATTTTGACCACGACCTTCGTGATGACGTTGACGATGACCTTGACTATTACATCGAAAATCAGCTTGTTGTTAATCTTGAACATGACCTTCAATGTCATTATTTTACACGTTTAAACATAACATTTATTGCTTTCTGCAATTTTGGCATAAAAAATAAGAGGTTGTCTTACAAAAAGCATTTAAGATTGACACGACCTTGACTCCAAAGTCAAGGTCACATTCCTGCTTTTTCCAATTCTAGGATAAGAATGAGGTGTCTTCTTTGAAAATTTTGAGCTGACCTTGAAGGTCATGGTCATGGTCACCTGTGGGTGACCACCACTCCCCTCACAACTATGCCGTTAAATATTTTTGCTAGATCAAATTGTTTTCTGCATCTTTAGCTGAGTCATAGTCAAGGTCATATTCGGACGTAGAATTCGCTCATCTTTCCAATAACTGTGTAAAATTGGTGTCTATCTGAAAATATTCGCTTGACCTTGAGATGACCTTGAATGTAGTTGTGAAGGTCATGATCAAGGTCACCATTATTTCCCCTCTCGATGAAAACGGGACGCCCGTATGAAACGTCTTCGAGAAATGGCTTTCTTTAGGTACTTGTACATGCCAAAAGTGATGGAGGAACATCGCGCTATGGTGGATTCCAAGATAGAGGAATTCCAAGTATTCTTGACCGTGAAGATACAAAAGTTCCATGAAGACTTGGAAATGTACGCGAAAATGGTTGAAGAGCTGCAATACAATGGCAGTATCGAAGAACTGGCTAGATATCACAGAAAGGCTACAAAACTCAATGAAAGGTATGTCGGCTTTGAGGGAAGAGAAAATCTAATTGGGTCAAATTAGGTGATTTAGGTGGTCAATTATGATACATATGACTGTAACGTCGATGCGTTTATACAGTAGGTCTGCTATACATTTTGCTGTGTGGGTCATAGTGCCTTCTATAAGAATTGAATGTCATTCATCAGCAGTACTCGCTGTTGATGATGATGGCTTTTCCAGCTCTTGTCCAAAAAGTATACTGAGCAATTTCGTGTAGATTCACTGTTATTGAACTGAAAAGTGTCTTAGCTTAATATAATACTTTATTATGCATACTTACATCCCGTGGCCTCCCAGAGAAGATATCCGTCGTAGTTGTCTTCAGCTCACAATGTCAACACGAGTGTTTCCCTTAGGCATTTCACAAATCTTTATAGTAGCCGCGGTGTCCTGGTATTCCAGCTTCTGCCTACGCGGCTGCTTGCGTATAAAAATGTTTTTCTAGACTGGTCCAGGCTATGGAAACCATCGATAGATTCAATGAGGAGGAAGCTTCCTTTGGCTTTGAGTTGTCACAATATCCTATGAGGAAGCAGGTTCATGATAAGCTGACGCCTTACAAAAAGTTATACGATAACGCAACTGACTTCTTGAACAAGTACGAGTTATGGATGAAGTCCAGAGTAGGAAAGTACGATCCAGAAGAAATAGAAACGGATACTGGCACATACTATAGGAATATTTATAAGCTGGAGAAGACGTTTTCGGATAAACCAGCTACAGCAGAACTAGCTATGACTGTAAGTACTTTCAATGTCTCCCATCATTGATTAATGTATTCTCCTCTGCGATGTTATTTGTACGATCACAGAAATCGATACTTTTTGAAATTTTGGTGAAAGAGCATACTCCAAGAAATCATTAAATGTGACACATTCACTTTTTTTAATATGAACGTATGACGTTCAAGATGGAAGGAAATGGACAAATATGAATTTTGTGGAACTTAGCTCACCTGGTTCAAGATGTATTTGAATAGTTGATCTCAAATTCTGATAGAATCAAGAGAACATATTTCGAATTAAACATAAACGCGGGTCTACCTCAAGGCTCAGTACTAGGTCCGATCCTACTTTTAGTGTGCATCAAGAATTTAATTTTATGGGTGAATTCATAGTTTCTGCTGACTTAACCACAATACGTTAGCACAGATAGATATAGATGAAATCAAGTTAAAAATTGACAATATACAGCTGATCTTTTAAAGTAATAAGATAACATTTATGTCTTTCAAATGCTCTCTTGCTTCAATAAATTTAAATAATGAATTGATGTGTAAAACAATGTGAATATTTTCCGAAGAATACAATCATTCTTAATGATCTCAAGTAAATAAATTCTTTACAAAGAATGAATTTTTGAGTCCACGCCGAAATATATTTAAATTGTAAATTCTTTTGGTGTCATCAGGGTTGTAAATTTTCAGACCATTATAAATGATTGAGTCTTTCACAAGTATTGATTTAGGTACTACTAATTTAAGAGATTGTTCTAGGATTTACTTTTAAAAAATGAGAGTTGCTTTTTCTAATATAAATGATACGACAGTCATTATTTTGAGAACATAAAATAAAGGCCTCCATGTAGCTCTAGTATTGCTTTTAGATATATATCTAATAGTTCGTTTTTGTAGAATAAGCACTTTTTCAAACAAATTTGGGAACAGACATACCAAAAGGGAATGCTATATTTCAATCTACTTTCGAATAAGATAAGCAACTGCTTAAGGCTATGCTTTTACCGACGTTATAATTAATTGTGCTTATAATAAAGGAAATCTTTGCTAGTTGAGTAAGCAAGCAGTAAAATATAGTTTATGATCAATGGTCAGTCCTTAGGACACTCAAATTTGTAAAAGTCACAGTATAATAAAAAAAACAAGATTTTAAGTTCATAGTACCTAAGTCAACACCTGTGAGAGATGCAATAATTTGTATACCTGCTGGGTTTCTAATAACACCATATTATACTAAGTGACATATAAATCCGAACACCCAGTTTAAATGGTTTTATTTTAATAAAAGTTGGTGAATGTATTTATCTTACTGTAAATAACTAGTGACAAAATTTTCAGCCTTATCAGTTGGACATTCCGGTTTTTATACTGCTTTTTTTTAATTCACTAACGCTCTAAAAATGAATATTTCAGCCGCAGTAAAGAATCAACGTTGGCGGATGTTGGTTCTTGACATCCTTTACGATCGGATGCCTAGAGTACGGATACCTGTACGATTTCGTCAACTTAGTGAGTTTGATAGGGGCCGTATAGTGGGACTTCGGGAAGCTGGACTTTCTTTTCGGGCAATTGCAGTTAGAGTGCAAAGAAGTGTAGACACTGTGGTTAGATGTTGTCAGGCATGGCTTCGAGAAGGCCGTACGCAAAGAGCAAGGGGCACTGGACGCCGCCGTAGAACAACAGACCGTGAAGATCGCCGCCTACGATTATTGGCCTTAAGGGACCGTTTCTCCACTACCAGGTCCATTGCAAATGAATGGTTTGCAGAACACGGAAGACCTATTGGCATGCGAAGTGTTTACCGACGAATGAGAAGTTTTGGCTTGTTTTCATACCGGCCACACTGGCTCCTCCCTTTAACTCGAGAACACCGACGTAATCGCCTTGAGTGGTGCAGACAACGGTCACTCTGGGATCAGGAATGGAACAGTATTGTCTTTAGTGACGAGTCTAGATTTTGTTTAGGCATGCACGATGGTCGTGCCAGGGTTAGAAGGCGACGTGGTGAAAGGAGGAATCCACAGTTTTTTGTTGAAAGACATGTTCATCACACTGTTGGAGTTATGGTTTGGGGTGCTACAGCTTATGCTTCCAGGTCACCTTTAATCTTCATCAGAGGTAGCGTTATATCCACGAAGTTCTAGAACCCCATCTTTTACCCTATCTTGACACCCTGGCAGATCCAACTTTCCAACAAGATAATGCCCGACCACATGTTGCAAGAGTCACAATAGACTTCTTTCAACATAATGATGTCACATTGTTACCATGGCCACCAAGATCTCCCGACTTATCCCCAATTGAGCACGTGTGGGATATGATGGGTAGGAGATTGCTCAATTTGCAACGTCCTCCTCAGACTCTAGAAGCACTTCGAGAGGAGTTGGTGGTTGCCTGGAATCAGATACCACAGGAGGACATTGACCACCTGATCAGAAGCATGCCTAGGCGCGTTGGAGAATGCGTAGCACATCAGGGTGCATCCACACATTATTAAAGGTCAAAGGGCTTTAAAGCAGTGCAATCATTTTGAAATTTTTATCATTTACTTATTATGCTTCATTAAGTACTTATACAAAATGTTATTAAAATAAAACCATTTAAACTGGGTGTTCGGATTTATATGTCACTTAGTATATATCCCGTATAAGTTCTTCAATATGTGTACTTGAGGCCCATATATGCATTTTTTCTCTATTTCAGTTTTAAGTTAAGTTTAAGTTATTCTACAGGCAAAAGAGCATATTTATCTATTTATGAACGTTTAACATTTTTGCAGTTAGAATATTTCATTCGCTTTGTGGACATAGTTTTGCTGCCGTGGTTTAAAATCTATGAAACGAACGATGTTTCCGATTTTTAGGTAAGAGAAAGAATAGAAGAATTCAAAGAACATATGCCGATAATCCAGACACTTGGAAATCCAGGCATGAAAGAACGTCACTGGGAAAAAGTTTCGGAGATCGTAGGCTTCCCCATTAAGTTAGACGCAGATCTAACCTTAGAGAAAATCATTGATTACGGTCTGGATGACTACGTGGAGAAGTTTGAGGCTATTTCAGAAGCTGCGACCAAGGAGAACAATCTGGAGAAGAACCTCAGTAAGATGATGGCCGAGTGGCATGATATGGAGTTCACTGTGTTGATCTACAGGTAAAAAAGATGGTCATTTGATGTTGGAACCTTTTGTGACGGTCCGATAAATGTTTGATTGCAGGGATACAGGTACTTACATCCTATCTGCTGTAGACGATATTCAAGTACTACTAGACGATCACATTGTCAAGACTCAAACTATGAAGAACTCACCGTACATTAAACCATTCGAAAAGGAAATTCTGTGAGTATAATTTTTCTTAAATAAGTGTCACGCAGATTGACTTTATTGCTCTATACGGATGGATGCCATTTAGATACTGTGTGAACTACCATTCAAATAATAATTATTTACAGTTCCTGGGAGGCAAAGTTGGTCTTGCTTCAAGAAATTCTAGATGAATGGTTAAAGGTGCAAGCAACCTGGATGTATTTGGAGCCAATATTTTCATCACCAGACATTCAGCAGCAAATGCCCGAAGAAGGCAGGAGATTCAGCGCGGTTGATAAGGTACAAACTTTATTTCTCAACAAAAATCGTAAGTCTGTTTCCATAGTTTTTCAACTTTTCTCCTGAAATTGATCAAAATAAAATCTAACGATTTTTTCTTGCATTGAACCCTATTTTGCAAAGAATGACGTTTTGTAGATTTGGAGAGATCTAATGAAAACCGTATTTGGTGATCCCAGAGTTCTGTCAGTAGTGGATATTGATAAGATGGCGGAAAGATTGAAGAAGTGCAATAACTTGCTTGACTTGATCCAAAAGGGACTCAACGACTATTTGGAGAAGAAGAGATTATATTTCCCAAGATTCTTTTTCTTATCCAATGACGAGCTGCTAGAGATTCTATCTGAAACAAAAGATCCAACAAGGTAACTTTACGAAGACGAAGCACATAGTGCAGATCTTGACTCTTTTGGAAGCTTTTAAAATCTCGAAAATCACGAAAATCCCAAAAATCTCGAAACTTCCGAAAATCTCGAACATCTCGAAAACCTCGAAAATCTTGCAAATCTCGCAAATCTAGAAAATCTTGAAAATCAAAATCTTGAAAATCTCGAGAATCTAAAATTTTTTAAAACCTTTAAAATCTCGAAAATCTTGAAAACCTTAGAAATATTGGAAATCTCGAAAATCTTGAATATCGCAAAAATCAAAATATCGGAAATGTCGAAAATTTTGAAAGTCTCGAAAATCTAGAAATGATCGAAAATCTCGGAAATCTCGAAAATCTCGAAAATGTCGAAAATGCCAAAGACCTAGAAAATCTCGAAAATCTTGAAAATCCTGAAAATCTTGAAAATCATGAAAATCTTGAAATTCTTGAAAATCTTGAAAATATTGAAAATCCTGAAAATCTTGAAAATCTTGAAAATTTTGAAAATCTCGAAAATTTCGAAAATCTCGAAAATCTCGAACATCTCGAAAATCTCGAAAATCTCGAACATCTCGAAAATCTCGAAAATCTCGAAAATCTAGAAAATCTAGAAAATCTCGAAAATCTCGAAAATCTAGAAAATCTAGAAAATCTTGAAGATCTCGAAAATCTCGAAAATCTCGAAAATCTCGAAAATCTCGAAAATCTCGAAAATCTCGAAAATCTAGAAAATCTCGAAAATCTAGAAAATCTCGAAGATCTCGAAAATCTCGAAAATCTCGAAAATCTTGAAAATCTCGAAAATTTTGAAAATCTTGTAATTCCTGAAAATCTTGAAAATCCTGAAAATCTTGAAAATCCTGAAAATCCTGAAAATCTTGAAAATCTTGAAAATCTAGAAAATCTCGAAAATCTAGAAAATCTCGAAGATCTCGAAAATCTCGAAAATCTCGAAAATCTTGAAAATCTCGAAAATTTTGAAAATCTTGTAAATCCTGAAAATCTTGAAAATCTTGAAAATCTTGAAAATCCTGAAAATCTTGAAAATCCTGAAAATCTCGAAAATCTCGAAAATCTTGAAAATCTCGAAAATCTTGAAAATTTTGAAAATCTCGAAAATCTCGAAAATCTAGGAAATTTCGAAAATCTAGAAAATCTAGAAAATCTTGAAGATCTCGAAAATCTCGAAAATCTCGAAAATCTCGAAAATCTCGAAAATCTCGAAAATCTCGAAAATCTCGAAAATCTCGAAAATCTAGAAAATCTCGAAAAACTAGAAAATCTCGAAGATCTCGAAAATCTCGAAAATCTTGAAAATCTCGAAAATTTTGAAAATCTTGTAAATCCTGAAAATCTTGAAAATCCTGAAAATCTTGAAAATCCTGAAAATCCTGAAAATCTTGAAAATCTTGAAAATCTCGAAAATCTCGAAAATCTTGAAAATCTCGAAAATCTTGAAAATCTTGAAAATCCTGAAAATCTTGAAAATTTTGAAAACTTGAAAATCTTGAAAAGCTTGAAAATCTTGGAAATCTTGGAAACCTTGAAAATCTTGAAAATCTTGAAAATCTTGAAAACCTTGAAAATCTTGAAAATCTTGAAAATCTTCCAAATCTTTAAAATCTTTAAACTCTTTAAACTCTTGAAAATCTTGAAAATCTTGAAAATCTTGAAAATCTTGAAAATCTTGAAAATCTTGAAAATCTTGAAAATCTTGAAAATCTTGAAAATCTTGAATATCTTGAAAATCTTGAAAATCTTGAAAATCTTGAAAATCTTGAAAATCTTGAAAATCTTGAAAATCTTGAAAATCTTGAAAATCTTGAAAATCCTGAAAATCTTGAAATACTTAAAAATCTTGAAAATCTTCCAAATCTTTAAAATCTTTAAAATTTAAAATTTCGAAAATCTAGAAAATCTTGAAAATCCTGAAAATCTTGAAAATTTTGAAAACTTGAAAATCTTGAAAAGCTTGAAAATCTTGGAAATCTTGGAAACCTTGAAAATCTTGAAAATCTTGAAAATCTTGAAAACCTTGAAAATCTTGAAAATCTTGAAAATCTTCCAAATCTTTAAAATCTTTAAAATCTTTAAACTCTTTAAACTCTTGAAAATCTTGAAAATCTTGAAAATCTTGAAAATCTTGAAAATCTTGAAAATCTTGAAAATCTTGAAAATCTTGAAAATCTTGAAAATTTTGAAAATCTTGAAAATCTTGAAAATCTTGAAAATCTTGAAAATCTTGAAAATCTTGAAAATCTTGAAAATCTTGAAAATCTTGAAAATCTTGAAAATCTTGAAAATCTTGAAAATCTTGAAAATCTTGAAAATCTTGAAAACTTGAAAATCTTGAAAATCTTGAAAATCTTGAAAATCTTGAAAATCTTGAAAATCTTGAAAATCTTGAAAATCTTGAAAATCTTGAAGATCTTGAAAATCTTGAAAATCTTGAAAATCTTGAAAATCTTGAAAATCTTGAAAATCCTGAAAATCTTGAAATACTTGAAAATCTTGAAATACTTGAAAATCTTGAAAAATCTTGAAAATCTTGAAAATCTTGAAAATCCTGAAAATCTTGAAGAACTTGAAAATCTTGAAAATCTCGAAATTTATAGAGTGCAACCTCATCTGAAGAAGTGCTTTGAAGGAATAGCGGCCTTGACATTTTCCGAGGATCTGGACATCTCTGAAATGAAGTCCAGCGAAGATGAGATTGTGCCACTTGTTGACGTCATTCAGACAGCTCTGGCCAGAGGTCAAGTAGAGAAGTGGTTAGTCGAATTGGAGACTGACATGAAGAAGTCCGTTCACTTCTTGGTTGGTGAAGCTATAGAAGATTATACGAAGAAGCCTAGAGACCAGTAAGTATATTGGCAAGCCACACGGTCTGACATTGGGAAATGATAATAATGTAATTTCCTATGTGTTCCAGCTCACATGTGTGGCGTTGGTCATTAAGGAGCTCTTGAGCCTTCGTAACAGATTCTAAACCATCGTGTGGCTCATACGATTCATAAGTCTCTTGACGTGTGTCAAGTGTGAAATGAAAACCTATTTCACGAGAATGCTCAGACGCCACAGATTGTATAGGGAAGAATGTCTTTTTCTCGTCAATTTATTGAGGGCATCCTTACAGAATTTTTTATTCTTATTTTTTTCTTGCGTAGATGGGTCCTGAAATGGCCGGGTCAGTGTGTGATAGCTGTCAGTTGCACATATTGGACCACAGAATCTACACAAGCGATCAACGTCAGTACGGACGCGCTAAAAGCTTATTTAGATAAGTGGAATATGCAGCTAGCTAAGGTCGCAGATCTTGTTAGAGGACACTTGGGTCCTGGAAATAGGATAACTCTGTGTAAGTTTAGATCGGAGAGTCGGTCAGTTATTTTTAGGGTTGCAACGGATATTCAAATAAAATATTTTTTCTGTATTAAAAAACATACCATACCATGTATACTAAGTGACATATAAATCCGAACACCCAGTTTAAATGGTTTTATTTTAATAAAATTTTGTATAACTACTTAATGAAGCATAATAAGTAAATGATAAAAATTTCAAAATGATTGCACTGCTTTAAAGCCCTTTGACCTTTAATAATGTGTGGATGCACCCTGATGTGCTACGCATTCTCCAACGCGCCTAGGCATGCTTCTGATCAGGTGGTCAATGTCCTCCTGTGGTATCTCATTCCAGGTAACCACCAACTCCTCTCGAAGTGCTTCTAGAGTCTGAGGAGGACGTTGCAAATTGAGCAATCTCCTACCCATCATATCCCACACGTGCTCAATTGGGGATAAGTCGGGAGATCTTGGTGGCCATGGTAACAATGTGACATCATTATGTTGAAAGAAGTCTATTGTGACTCTTGCAACATGTGGTCGGGCATTATATTGTTGGAAAGTTGGATCTGCCAGGATGTCAAGATAGGGTAAAAGATGGGGTTCTAGAACTTCGTGGATATAACGCTGCGCGTTCATGTGACCTCTGATGAAGATTAAAGGTGACCTGGAACCATAAGCTATAGCACCCCAAACCATAACTCCAACAGTGTGATGAACATGTCTTTCAACAAAAAACTGTGGATTCCTCCTTTCACCACGTCGCCTTCTAACCCTGGCACGACCACCGTGCATGCCTAAACAAAATCGAGACTCGTCACTAAAGACAATACTGTTCCATTCCTGATCCCAGAGTGACCGTTGTCTGCACCACTCAAGGCGATTACGTCGGTGTTCTCGAGTTAAAGGGAGGACCCAGTGTGGCCGGTATGAAAACAAGCCAAAACTTCTCATTCGTCGGTAAATACTTCGCATGCCAATAGGTCTTCCGTGTTCTGCAAACCATTCATTTGCAATGAACCTGGTAGTGAAGAAACGGTCCCTTAAGGCCAATAATCTTAGGCGGCGATCTTCACGGTCTGTTGTTCTACGGCGGCGTCCAGTGCCCCTTGCTCTTTGCGTACGGCCTTCTCGAAGCCATGCCTGACAACACCTAACCACAGTGTCTACACTTCTTTGCACTCTAACTGCAATTGCCCGAAAAGAAAGTCCAGCTTCCCGAAGTCCCACTATACGGCCCCTATCAAACTCACTAAGTTGACGAAATCGTACAGGTCTCCATACTCTAGGCATCGTAACCGATCGTAAAGGATGTCAAGAACCAAAATCCGCCAACGTTGATTCTTTACTGCGGCTGAAATATTCATTTTTAGAGCGTTAGTGAATTAAAATAGCAGTATAAAAACCGGAATGTCCAACTGATAAGGCTGAAAATTTTTTCACTTGTTATTTACAGTAAGATAAATACATTCACCAACTTTTATTAAAATAAAACCATTTAAACTGGGTGTTCGGATTTATATGTCACTTAGTATATATACAATATACATTTCTTACAAACTGATATATTGTCAATATAGTAACGTTGTAAAACCAACGTGCTCATCATCTTAATAGAAACAGCGGTTAAGCAATGTCTTTTTAGCAAGCTTTTTATTTTACATAAATTAACCAAAATAGAACATTAAGTTCCATAACCCGCGGCCATAGATGGCCACAAAAACGACATGCGTTCGAAATTCTTCTTAAGTGTATACGTTAAGGTCACAACGGTAACCTTCAGTACACCTTAATACATGTGGTTTCATTGGTCAGATAAACATGGGGAATTATCGATATGAAAACAAGGATAAGATTCAAATGTTACATACGAGCCCCTTCCCACTTCAGTTGGTCCACTTCAAGATTTGTACCAAAATATGCCTTTATAAACTAAACATGACGAAACTATTTACTTCTAAAACGATTTATTTTCTCAAAAACATTTTAGATACACTCTAGTCGTAAAAAATACATATTTGAACTTACTTAGACCTATAACTAATAGACATCTGAACAAATAAACAATGTGCGAATAAATGCGCGAAGTTAACAAAGCAACAATTGAAAGATTACCATTGGGTAACATCACCTTTATCTTTTATTACGGCTGAAATTCTTTGGGGCATAGTGTTAACCAAGTTTTGGCAAAAATTCGGTGCAAAACAATCCCAGATTTCTTGAAGCTTTTGTCTCAGTGCGGTGATTGTACGAGCAGGATGTTGTCGTAGAACCTTTTTTATCTCGTGCCACAAAGTTTCAATAGGTGACAGATCTGGACTGCTAGAAACCCATTTCAAAAGTGGTACGTTATTTTCTTCCATCCATTTATAGCCTTTTTTGAGGTATGGCACGCTGCACCATCTTGCTGAAACACAAAATCTTGGCCGGATGTCAAACATTCTTCCATCACTGGTAAAAGAGATTCTTCTAAAATTGCCAAATATTTGTTTGTATCCACATTTCCATCAATAAAATGAAGTTTTCCTACTCCTTTTGATGACATACTGCCCCAGACCGTAATGGATGCTGTAAATTTCACTTTTCAGACAGTCAACATAAGTCAATAACTCTACTGCGACTGTCACCAACACAAACTTCGAATCGGGCCTCATCACTCCATTGTATTGCTCAGCATTGTTGAGGTGTCCATTGTCTCTGTTCTTTAGCCCATCTAAGTCGATTTTTATTTTGCAGTGGAGTTAATAGTGGCTTTTCTTTCGCCTATAAACAAGTTGTGCAACTTTAGGGTTATTACTTCGCTTTTTTTTATAATAAAACTTACCTTGCAAGTGCAAAATTCCAGTTTGTGTGCCTCTCTATGAGTTGTGGACCTCGAAATTCTTCTCCCAACACCGTCACTCCATAGAGCACAGAGCACTTAATTGTAAATAATTGGCACGCCTGTTTTTCACGATCATTCTTCTTAATGCTCTTCGGTCGGCATTTGTGATATTACTTTTTTTCACATATCGTGGCTTAATACTAACTGAACCAGGTACGTTATATCTTCTAACAATATTTCTCGCACTGTACCGCGATAAGTCTAACAAAGTTGCAATATCTGAGTTTGATTTCCCAAAATTAAAAAATTTAATTATCAGTAACCGAATTTTCTATCTAATAACTTTTCCTCTCCACATTTTAAAAACCTTAACTACCCAAAACTATTTTAAACGTATTCTGACAGCTGTGATTAATAAAAACAATTGTCGTGGCTTTTATTTTTCACAGCCACCTATGCGTTATATACTTATTTTGTATTGAAATGAAAATAGGTTGATATGCTGTAATTGCAACATGTGTTATTTTTATGCTGCAAATTTGATTAGGGAGTGATAAAGTTGGTGTTTTCTACTATATATTATCAAAATAATCATTGTTAATATTTTAAACCTATAACACCCTGGTACATTTTTATTACTTGTGTTTGATAAGAAAAAAACTAAGATTTCAATAGTTGGGCCAACAGAAGAGGAAAGGGGCTGGTAAGGTTCCATACCTCACTCAAATTCTTTCAGTTCTTCAGAATGTTGATTTATTGTATTGCACTCTTGATACGTTACCAGAAACTATGTTGGGAAGACGCGTTGCATGAATGTAATTTCATTCTATAACTTCCAGTTTTTAAGAAAATAATATAATGCTGTAAGCGCTCATATATAATTTTCAAAAGTGGTGAATGCGCAAGATTTTTGCAACGTGCGTTTGGGCAGTATCGTGCACTTTCACCATGTTTAGCTTAGTCTCTCATTGCCGAAATTATATGAAAATAATGCATTGCTTACCTTCAATGCTTGACATCATTATAAACGTAGTCAGCAATCGATTGTGATCAGCAATTTTAACAGCCAAGGAACTAGTTAGCATGAAAGTCGTACATGGACCTTTAACTTTTTCGACAATTTTCAGCTGCGTTGGTGGTACTTGACGTACACGCAAGAGACGTTTTGCAAGGTTTAGTGGAACAAGAAGTCAGTAATGTCCACGATTTCAAATGGCTGTGTCAGTTGCGATACTATTGGCAGGTAACTCCTCCGTTTCCCGCAGATTTTTATTTCGATTAATCCAACTTCGCAATTGTAGGATAAACAACTGATTACATCCATGATTAACTCCACCTTAAAATACGGATATGAGTACCTGGGTAACACCGCTAGATTGGTGGTAACTCCTCTTACTGATAGGTGCTATAGGACCTTGTTTGGAGCTCTGCACCTACATTTGGGTAATGAAATATATAATAACTTATGTACACATGTACCGCATGGTTTAAAAGCTATCAGTATCCTTACTCAGCAGTTTTTCGTATAGAATTAAGGTATACAAATTTCGGTGTCTATGGTCAATTTTTTGACAGTACAGATACGAATAATTTGATATTTTTTAACAGGAGGAGCCCCTGAGGGTCCTGCGGGAACTGGCAAAACAGAAACCACAAAGGACCTGGCAAAAGCTGTGGCGAAGCAGTGTGTTGTTTTCAATTGTTCAGATGGATTGGACTATATCGCACTTGGTAAATTTTTCAAGGTAAAATGTTCTCATATAACATGCAGTCAAGTAGATTTATTCAGTACTTCCAATGCGGTAGTGCATTTTTTCAAACTCCACAAAAATTCCTTAGCAAAAGCTTTTGACATATATATATTTTGGGGGAGAAGAAAAAACAATGCATTATAAAAAACTCCAATAAGTAGACGATTAAGGAGTTGTAAAGCTACAAATACACAAAAAATGAAATGCAGTGAGGATACTAAGGATCTCCACGTTTTTCTGGGAAATCACAAATGTATAAATTACTGGCAATTCGGCCACAACGGCGACCTTTTTCAAACTTAATTAATGACCATGTCATCATATTTTGATATAATGGATTGTCCAATAGGGACGCAGAAAGGTAAACGTCAATTTGACATAGACGCCATCTTTGTTTTCTGTCACCGACATGTCATTTTGTTAGTTGAATGTTTACCATTGATCGCTATGGAGTCGTATTCGATTAAAGTTATTCAAGAGCACTACAAAAATGGTGCAAAAATAAAAAACACGTTTCGCGCGCTTCGCGAACATTTCGGTCGCAACAACCGCCCAAACGAAACAACCATCGGTCGTCTGGTGCGTAAATTCGAGGCAACAGGTTCTGTGGCAAATCTGCCAGGCTCTGGCCGGCCAAGCAGCGTTCGTTCGCACACCGGAAGATATTGCTGTTGTGAAGGAGAGTGTGAGAGACGATCCGAAACAATCAACAACGCGTCGATCCCAAGAATTGGGCATTTCGAGAACCAGTTTGCTCCGCATTCTCCACAAGGATTTGAATGTACACGCCTACAAGATCCAATTGACGCAAGAGCTGCGTCGGGCCGACCATTTTTCGCGCCGCACGTTCTCAGATTGGCTCCTTGAACACCGCCAAATTGATTCCACTTTTTCATCAAAAATCATGTTCAGCGACGAAGCGCATTTCACTTTGAATGGGACGGTAAACAAGCAAAACTGCCGCATCTGGGCGAACGAAAATCCCCGTGAGTATTAAGAGCAGCCGATGCATCCTCAAAAAGTGACTGTGTGGTGTGCATTGTAGTCAAAAGGCATCATCGGACCTTACTTTTTCGAAAATGCGGCCGGGGAAGCCGTTACCGTATATTCTGAGCGATATCACGTGATGATAGAGGACTATTTTTGCCGCAAATTGAAGGAATGGATATGGACGATGTTTATTTCCAGCAAGACGGTGCAACATGCCACACAACCAACGTCAATATCCATCAATTGCAGTCCTTCTTCGGTGATCGCGTGATTTCGCGCAAAGGAAATGTGCCATGGCCACCAAGATCGTGCGATTTGACTCCCTTGGACTTCTTTTTATGAGGATATTTGAAAAGCAAAGTCTACGTCAACAAACCAGCCACCCTCCAAGAACTCAAAAACAACATCATTGCCGAGATAAATGCCATAGAACTGACCATGTTGCAAAATGTCATTGAACATTTCGACCATCGCGTGGACGTCTGTAAATCCAGTCGTGGTGAACATTTGAGTGATATTATTTTTCATACATAAATGGTATAAATGATCCTTCAAAATAAAGTACCCAACTTGATTTGAATATCAATCTTTCTTGTTTTTTCCTAATTTTTTACTTTATACTGATTTTTTTTTACATTATATTCTTGTTTTCGTTAATTTTTCCAAACAGGTTCTCAGAACTGAATAATATTGAGCTAAATTTAGAGGCAAAGGTAAGTGTTCCGCTAAATTTTGACACAATTCAGTATTCTCTCTATTAGAATTTGGATATTCCGATACGAGGTTGTGTAAGGTTCCTATATTTCTGCAATGGCAATCATCTCCATGTCGAAGGGAAATATTTAGACGAGTTTTCGAGTACATCAATGTTTTGCGATGCTATAAATGTACCGTATTTAACCACACAGCTAAATAATGCACAAAATCAGGAAGATGTATTACTTGTGGATTAGAAGGACATTCAACAGAAAACTGTAGTACCAGTGAAATGTACAAATGCTGTCCAAATTGTAAAAGTGCAAATCAGGATTTTAATCTAGGATTACCTATTAATCATGGACCATTTGACAAAAATTGTGAAGTATATAAAAGGAAAATTGAACGTGAGAGGGAAAAAATTAATTATGCAAATGAATAGCAACTACTAAGCTCAGATTTGCAAGACGTGGCTAAATCTGTAAGTGATGAATATAAGTCAATATACCATTTAAACATACAAGGAGTCCTGAATAATATAGATGAAGTTCAACAGTTTTTAAGATGGAGAAAACCACTTGTATTATGTTTTACCGAAACACATGCTACAGAAGACATCACTGATGGTGAATTACAAATTACTAATTATAACACCTACAGATGCAACTCCAACTCCAGACATACTGGAAGTGTAGTGATTTATGTTTACCACAAAATACAGATCACATTATTCGATTGTACCACTTTAGACTATGCATACTGGTATGCACATATACAGTTCAAATTATTTGGGAAACGTTATGATCTTTGTATTTTTTACTGTTCACCAAACAGTGATGCGGATACATTATTAACGTTTTTTGAAGAAAAATGCGAAGAAATGTGGAATTTTAGAAACAATATAATACTTTTAGGTGATTTTAATTTAAATTATTACGGTAAATGCATGAAAACAAGAAAATTGAAAGAAACCATAAACAACTATGGATTCAAGCAAAAAATTGAAGAGAGTACCAGAATAACATCATTATCAGAGACTTTGTTAGATCTTGTTATTGTAAATTTCGAATGTACAGGGATTAAAGCTGCACATACACCTAAAGTTCCCGATCACATTTGTACAATGCTGCACTTGGTAGGGCATTTTTCTGATACAAAAATTAAGAAAATCGTAAATACTATTAAGTACGAAAAACTTGAACGAGAACTTGCTGGCTGCTATTGGAATTTTGGTGAGAATATGGAAAAAATATATGACAACATAATAGGAAATATAAAAACTCGTTTAGATCTTGCAACTGATAAAAAGTGATTAGCTCGACAAAAAATACACCCTGGTATAACAAGCTCAAAATTTGAGAGACAAACAATACAATAAATGTATATTCACAAAATCGAATGATGATTGGGAGGTATATAAAACTCTTAGGAATAAATGTGTATTGTAATTAGAGAAGGAAAAAGGAACTTCTACGATAAACAAATCGATAATCACAAGTGCGACAGTGTAAAGATGCGGAAGACTTTAAAAAGACTGATCAATTCGAAGCCGCATGATTGTGTAAATCAAGTTCAATTCGAAAACGGTACCGAAACAAATTCTTTGGTGATTGCAAACAAACTAAATGAATATTTTGTGGAAAGTATTGTTGATATTGTGGGTACTGCCAATGCTGCACCTGACTATATGAAAATCAGTTTCCAGGGGGAAATACACTTTCAAAATTTCACAGCGTAGAATTGAATTATCTAAAAAAAAGTAAATTGTTTAAAATCAAATAACAACTGTGCCGAAATCACTACTAAAAACGTGCTGAAAAACTGTTTCGAAATTTTGGGATATCCTGTATTAAATTGGATCAATTGTTCACTGAGAAGCAGTTCTTTTCCTGAAAATTTGAAATGCTCTACAATAACACCAGTTCCCAAAATAAAAAATTCTAAAAGATGCAACGATATGAGACCAGTAAATGTATTACCAGACATTGAAAAATTATTAGAGTCCATAGTGCATGACCAATTAATGCAGTTTATAGAAGAAAACAAAATTTTAGTGGAGGCGCAAGCAGGCTTTCGAAAAAATATTCCACAGAAACAGCTTTCCAGTTGGTAACTGAGAATTGGAGAAGAGCCATAGACTCAGAAGAAGTTGTCATAGCAGTATTTTTGGATTTGAAGAGGGCATTTGAAACGATTGATAGAGATATTTTGTTAGGTAAATTAAAGGCATATGGTATAACAGGAAGTGTTTTAGATTGGTTTATAAACATCATACAAAAGTTAATGACACTATTTCATCAAAAATTGAAAATACGTTGGGTGTTCCACAGGGCAGTATCCTGGGACCACTTCTTTTTATTTTATACATAAATGATTTACCTGCCATAGTAAAAAAATGCAAAATTCAGATTTTCGCCGATGACACTATGATTTATATAAGTACTAAAAATATTCAGTCTGGTATCTCTTATATAAATGAAGACTTGAAGCTTGTCTCAAAATGGTTAGCATCTAACAGACTAAAATTAAATGCAAGTAAAACGAAAGCCTTGTTAATCGGAAAAAAACAATGTACAAATGTTCAACTGAATATTGATGGTGAAGATATTCAATTCGTAGAAAATTTTAAATACCTGGGGGTTTTTGTTGACTCTCGATTAATTTTTGATATTCATTATGAAAAAGTTATAAATAAGATTAGTAGTAAAGTGGGATATTTATCGAGAGTTTCTGGATGTCTGAGTTCATATAGCAGAGAAATTATCTATAATACCATGATTCTTCCAAATTTCTTGTACTGTTCGACTATTCTATATTTAGCAAATAATTCCATTTTTGAAAGACTGCAAATTTTACAAAATAAGTGCATGAGAATAATACTAAATAAAGATAAATATACTCCAATTAGGCAAATGCTTAGCAAATTAAAATGGCTCAATGTAAAAAATTTTATCAAATATCTTGTAATGATATTCATTTATAAAGTAAAAAATAATATATTTCCATCAAGTCTAACTAATTTAACATCATCAAATATCGACCATTATTTACATAATACGAGAAATAAAGATGACTTCCATTTAATGACCAAAAAGTATAACATATGCTACAAATCTGTATTCCATCAAGGGTTGATTGAATATAATAAATTATACTCGGAGATAAAAGACCAGAAAACTTTGACAAAATTTAAAGTAAAATTGAGAAATCACTTGTTAAATCTACAATTATAGGTTGCCCAGCATTTACATCATACACCATATGACTTGAATTTACTAGTTCTAAGTTGTTTACAATTATTCTGCTTATGTAGCCAAATATGCTAAATAAATCTTTCTACTACTACTAATAATCGAGTCATTTAAATATCTTGGTATATATGTGGATAGTAAGCTACTGCTTCACGAACATTATGAATACATTACTTCAAAAATATCGAAAAAGATGAATTACTTATATAGAATTTCCCATAATCTTAGTATGTATTCCAAAAAAATTCTTCTCCATTTTTTATATTGTTCGACCATCTTGTTTACAGCAAATGAAAACATATTTTCAAAATTACAAATTCTACAAAATAAAGCTATGAGAATCATTTTAAATAAAAACAAATATGCTAGGATTAGGTCTATGTTAGAAAAATTGCAGTGGTTGGATGTGAAAAATTCCATATATTATTTAGTTCTCATTTACATATTCAAATTAAAAAATCATTTATTACCACCACATTTAGAGAACTTCACAAAATTAAATAGTCATTATCATAACTACGAAACTAGAGGCAGTATAGATTTTTATCTGCAAAATTGTAATAGTAGCATAACTAGTAAATCTATATTTCAGAACGGAGTATCTGAATTTAATAAATTGAATAATGATATTAAACAGAGTTCGAATTTAAAATTGTTTAAGGTCAAATTAAGAAATCACTTTATGAATAATCAAATTACATAGTGACGTAATTTTAATTTTAAATTTAATAGACAAGCATGTAAAATTACAGAAAATGGATTGAAGAAAAATATGTACCTAACCTAATAATTATACAAAATTGACATTGTAGCATTAATGCTAAATAAATCTTCAACAACAAAAATTCTTGATTTATGATTGATGTAAAGACATGGCCACTTCTTATTCTACTCGCGGTTCTAATTTGAGGACGATTGGTAATTCCTTTAAACCAAGGTCTGCTTCGAAAAGTCTCAAATTTGTTTCAGGTTACTTCCTGTTGGACTGCTTTTGTAATGATTATTGATGATATTATATATTAAAATGTACGTCAGTAAAACGAATTCTCATGCCCGGAGCGTGATCTCCTCTAGCTGTAGCTGTTTTTAGGGTCTATTGGAATGATAAAGCACAATGGGCTATCTATTATCAGACTCGACCACCGCGAGAGTGAAAACAGCAAAGTGCCTGTTGTAACTGTATCTCAGTTTGTATTAGACACCACTCTTTTCACTCTAGCACGGAATCCGTATGAAAAGTAAAACGAATACCATTTGATAATGCAGGGTCTTGCTTCTTGTGGTGCCTGGTCCTGTTTCGACGAATTTAACCGAATTGACCTGGAGGTGCTTTCTGTAGTTGCCCAGCAAATTCTAACGATACAAAGAGGCATCAACTCTGGAAATGATCAGCTACTATTTGAAGGCACAATGTTGAATTTGGACCCTACGTGTGCTGTGTTTATTACTATGAATCCTGGATATGCTGGCAGATCAGAGTTGCCAGATAACTTGAAAGCGCTCTTCAGGTAACAACAGTCGCTTGCATCTTGCATTCATAAGAAAACAAACTTGTATATTTAATAGATTAGTTGGTCTGCTATCGTATATTTGCCATAGATTTATATATATTATTATATATATAATATATATATAGGTGAAAAATTAAAGCTTCCGCCTTTTGTTGGGTACTTCGACAAAAATTTAAGCAAGGAGGACTCTTTATACTTTTTTATCCCCTCTAGCTTTCAATGGACTTTGCCATCATCATCAGGAGCTGCAATTACAATGATAACAGTAGCAACAATAGTGTAAAATGAATTTAAATTGACTTAACTTACAGTAGTATGTGAGGATGTTGCTAATTGTTGTTTACGTTCAGGATGAGGGAAACGCCCAGTAACATGGTGAAAGCTGGATAGATGGTACAATGGTCAAAATTATATAAAATACACATAAATGTGTGACAAGAACAAGTTAAAAACAGATTAAAAATTTTTTAGAACAAGAAAACATTACATCGTGAAGCCACTTGATGATTGCACAAAATGGTGGTCATGGAATAATGAGTGAGATGAACCCTTTGACAGAAGGCCGAAGGTTGTCAATGTCTGTGTAGAAAGATGGAACGAATTGTGGACGTGTGCCAACGTTGCCAAATCACTTCAGATGATGTGATTTTCAGAATGTTATGTAAGAAATTGTTAAACCGACCAAAGGCAGTTGAATTAACTATATTTTAATTAATGGGAAATTAAATAAAATATAGTTAATCCTGAACGTAAACAACAATTAGCAACATCCTCACATACTACTAAGTTAAGTCAATTTAAATTCATTTTACACTATTATTGCTACTGTTATCATTGTAATTGCAGCTCCTGATGATGATGGCAAAGTCCATTGAAAGCTAGAGAGAACTAAAAAAGTATAAAGAGTCCTCTTTGCTTAAATTTTGTCGAAGTACCCAACAAAAGGCGGAAGCTTTAATTTTTCACCTAACTGGTCTAGACGACAATGGCCACGTCTCAAGTTATATATATATACATTTTATGTGCATTTAAGAGTTCAAAATACTATTGTACTATTCGTAATAAGTTGTGCGAGTTGGAAGCAAGATTCAACTGTTTTTTATTTAGATTCTTAATTTTTTTTTCAGATCTGTAGCAATGATGGTTCCAGATTATTGTCTCATATCTGAAATCGATCTTTTCTCATCGGGTTTTTTGACAGCCAAGCCACTAGCTGTCAAAATCGTTGCTACTTACAGATTGTGCTCAGAACAACTATCTTCTCAGTGTCATTATGATTACGGTGAGCAACGATAAAGAATTTCGGAATTTTGTAATCCTTTCGATCTTCTTTTTTCAATTTGTACAGGTATGAGAGCAGTCAAATCCGTATTAAGAGCTGCTGGTGCTCTGAAGCTACGATATCCGGACGAGAAAGAGAATATTTTAGTATTGAGATCTATCAAAGATGTAAACCTTGCGAAGTTTTTGGAATTCGACGTTCCACTGTTTCAGGTAGGATTGATGTGTGGTTAAATAGTTTCTTGAAATGTGGACTCATTCATATTCTATGAAGCAGTTGGCTCAAGGGCATTCAAAAGTCCTAATTGATTGTGAAGCTCTCGAAGTTATCTCAAGGTCAAGCTGTCTAGACAGGCAACTCACTGTGCTCTTTGAGCTTGTCCAAATTATATTTGTTTTTGGCTGTGAAGCTGACAACTGCTTTGGCCAAAAATATCTTAAATAGTTAGAATTGGACATTATGAAGGCAGCTAGTGATGGACAGGTGTTTCGTGCTATTTGGCTCATTAGCATGGTCCAGGCTTGGTCAATCGTCCCTGGGCAAGCAACGAAAGCATAGCAACTAACAAGGAGATACGGTCACAGCCGATGTCAACTACGAGCCGGGATGAAAGAAAGGCAACACCGCGCTCGGACGGCATGGTAGTGCTACCTGTGAACGTCGGCCGCCAGCAATTTTGGAAAAGAGGACAGTTCGATTCGATACAAATCGTCTGAATATGAAATAGCTCTAAAAATTTAAAAATACGAAATAATCGTGATATATATGAGTCGCTAATGCAGTTAACCTAATTAAAAGTATTTAGTTTACGTTTTTTGGTGTCAGCACACTGTTTTCCAACAGGCCCAGCTTGGAAATGTGGAGTTACCTGTTTGTTTTTAATACATTTACTTTCAGTTTTACTGTTATTTTTCAATTTTACATAATCATTCAAAATTATGTTTGAAAAAATAGACAAAAGCTTAGATAAAATATCTGCATAATTGCGGCCACAGATGCAAGTTAAAGAAAATTCACTGTATATAAAGTCAGACTGAATGCTGAGCAAGGTTAACTGACACAAAATAAATTTTTGATTATTGCTTTTCAAGAAGAAAATTTCCAATTTATCTACATTAATAATAGATTCAAAAATGGCATACATATGGTAGAATATGATTGGTACATAACTGGTTGGAATTGACAGTCCTCCTCTTTGCAAATGATCAAAATAAACATTTGTTGTTATTGAACCTTTTTCTTTAACTATTAGCGATTTGCATATCTCGCAGTTTAGGTTTTTAGAGATAGCGTGTGAAGCATATCCAGATATATAAGTACTATCCTCTATGTCACAATTGGCTAAGTAATTTGTCTCAAATACTTCACTGAATATATCCAAAACTTCAGGATTTTGTTTGGTATCCAAGAAATCAAAATTTTCTTGAGTTTCTAAGCAGTTTTGGAACCTTGTTTTAATATCTGCTAAAGAAAATGACGATTTCTTTTCATTGAAAATATGCTTCAGCCGTATTTTCTTTTCAGCATTTAAAATTTCATCATATGACACATTGTAATTGCAGCCACATAAAAGTCTATAATTCCCAAATCGTTTTTCTAAATTATCAGTGGTGAATTTTCCAGGCAATACATACTCAATGTCAAATTGATTAAATGAATATTCAATTATATTAAGTAGAGTCAGCGTGCTTTGATATAGAGCTGTATACGTTTCTGGTGTCAGGTGTCCATTATTATTCTCTAGATTATGCCATTTTTTCTAACCATATCAGGAATTTTTAAAAAAATTGTACTCTATAATCATATTTATTGGTAATAGGCTTATAAAATTCGTTCGCTTCAATTCTCCTTTATTACACTTGTATTACTGACAATATCCCACCAATTCCTGATTATTTCCAAAAAGTGTGCAGCATCATTAAATTTAATTCTTTCATAGCAGCTATTGTTGAGTGATGGAATAAATTATCTACAAAATTTACATTTTGCCTTTCAAATGAATTTGGATGCATTGTTTATAATTTAATTTATATGCTTTCTTAACTACAGCTTCTTTTTCCAATTGATATACAGCACGAATTTTTCAAATTTAGCATACTGAATAATATCATTATTGTCAAAATTAGGATATACAAAAGTTTTGTCTAGGTTTTTTAAATTAATCCAATTATTTCTGATACTCTTGAAATATGCACAACATCATAAGTTAAATATATGTTCTATCAGGATTATGTGGATTTGGAATAGAATAATTTTCTGATGAATCCTTTGCTAATTTCCTGAACATTGCTCTATTAATTCGGTGATTATCAGTAACAACACAAATAACTTCAAATCCACATTTTTGAACTAAATTTATCTTTGATCTTATCCATATCATCGAAATTCTGGATAGCTTTTTCATGTTTCTCAATTAATTTTTGTTTTCTTGCATTGGGTCAGTTCTTTGGGTGCTTCAGTTTTTGAAAGATATGATGGCAAGTTTGGGAAAATGGAGGGAACAGCATTTTCTTTCAATTTTGGATATTTCAAAGGTATATTATTTTGGACTGTTCCATCCGCCAAAACTATATTTTTCTGTCCTGATGATGTCCGATTCTCTAAAATGACGACTGCACACAGCTGAATATTTTGAAGGTGTCCAATTTTTTCTGGGAATTGCCATAAGCCATTTGTTTTTCAGACTTCGGTACTTGGGAAGCGAAAAGTTGAAACATAGCTTTCTGTTTCAAAGCAGAATTATAGTTTGCATTGCATAAAGGAACACAGCAACAACGAGGCATATTGTCTGCGTCAAATACTGATAAATGAAAGAAGAAAGGTACAACCTGAATTTGCACGTTTTCAATAGTTGAAATCCTTAGCGTCCTGAGGCGCGAACAGCCACAGTCACACTTCTTAGTTATTTTTAAGCACAAAGCACTACAACTGGAGTCTATTTCTCATATATTATAGTCACCGATCGCTTTGAATACATACACACACTTTGAAGCTTAGAAACAAGCTTATCTCTTAATTACCAGCCTCTGGGATTCCAAATCACAAATTGAAAAGGTTATGTTTTCTCAGCGTTTTGAGCACGCGTTGCGTCGATGCAGCAGCAGCGGCGGAGTAACA